>SNQJ01S0017900.1:37252-76722 GCA_010110895.2 Picea sitchensis | reverse complement strand
TTGAACATTTTTATAATCCCTGCAATCTACAACCTTATGTCCAAAATTAGTACAATAAAAACAATGACCATAAAAGAAATTTGCATACCTGGGAGTGAATGATCTTCTTTGTGGTGTAGTCCTTCTGAATTTCTGCCTTGACTAATCATGATCATGATTGAATATTCTTTGTGTCTTGAACATGGATGGTCTTCTTGAATATGTATGTTTAATGGTTTTCTTAGATTCTAGTTGACCATGATTCCTTCCTTTGAGTACTTCTGCATAACTTTTTCTATTTTCTTCATTTTTCTTTTATAGAAACTTATAGTGCTTCCCTTCATTCTCTATAACTGATGTGGATGTTTCTGTCTCTTAAACGTTTTTGTTGATCTTAACTATTTTACTTCCCAATGTGACAACTTCTTCTTCAATCTTCTCAACCTCTTCTTCTTTCTTCATTATTTGAGACTTCATGACTTATTTTTTTCTTTTCGCTTCTTCAAGATGGATTTTTAATGTGATTATTTCTTCTTCAAGTCCTTTCTCTTCTTGACCAAACTTTGCCTCAAGCTGGTTTAGATCGTTAGTTCTTTCCTTAAGATGATCTGTCAATATCTTTTCTCTCATTTTTGCTTCTTCCTTCTATGCAACTATGTTGGCTTCCAAATACTTCTTTTGATCTTTAATATTTTCTTCAATCTTTTTTGCTTCTTCTAGTTGAGTCCTTAAGTTCTTGATGACGTGTTGGGCTTCTTCAAAAATGTGAGAACTTTCCTTTTGTTTCATCAATTCTTTCTTGAGTGACTTGTTTTCTTCTCTTTCTTTTCTTAGTTCATCTAAAGCACTGATCAATTCTTCTTCATAATTGTCTTCTTTTTCAATTAGTTTTTTTGTCTCATTTCCTTCATGGCATTCTATTTCAAGATGTCCACGCTTTTTCACAATTAAAGAAAACAACATACCTTTGTTAATTATGTAGGCTTCATCTTCTGAATATGTTTGACATGGTGAACATATTTCTTCTTGATCTGTACCTGCATCTTCTTTGGCATTTTCTGAATCTGCGATGGGTGAAGAATATATATCATGTAAATTACCCCAAAGTTCTTTGGTTGATGAACATTTACCAACCTTTTCTCTTATCGGATTAGGTAATCCTTCCCAAATGAAATCCATTGCTATTTGTTATTCTTCTTCAATTCCTTCTTGGTTGCAGTCTTTTCCCTTTTTGAAATATCATATCATGTAATGACTGATAGCCAAATATAATACCCATGTGCCTATAAAAATAATTTCATCCTTCCACTCCATAGCTCATACTTTAAACCATTCTTACCATTAAACAATGGTACTCCATTCTCAAAATAATCCATGATCTCCTTCCATTGGTTAAACTGATTTCTAATGGAACCTGCTCTGATACCAATTGTTGGATTATTGAGAGGGGGGGTGAATCAATAATAGAGAAATTTAAGCCTTTTTAACCACAAAATGCAAGTGTTATATCAATGTAGCATTATCATCTAATAGTTGCAGAGTAAATAAACAATGAACAAATGAGAAATCATACACATACATAGTACAACAATGTTTTTACGTGGAAACACAAAGCGGGAGAAAACCACAGAATGTTTTTTCTTATATGTCTTTAAGAATTACATTCATTGGAAGCACCAACTTCCTTTGTTTTCCAGCAGCAATTGGAAGGAGACTCCAACTCCCCAATTCTCTCGATACAACCAAAAGGAGGCTACAACCCCCTATGTTCTATGGCTACAACCAGAAGGTGGCTATAACCACTTGTCCTTGCCCCATCCAACCTCCCTAACGTAGAATTAGAACGATGGAACCACTGTCACACTATCACTGTGAGATATACTGTTGTAAACCTGTACGAATCAACCTGCACCAAACAACCTGTAACAACATGTACCAAACAACCTGTAATCAACTTGTACTATAAACAAGTGCATCAACCATGCACCAACCTGTACCTCAACCTATACCATCAATGAGTGCATCAACCATGCATAACACAACAACTCATAATCATCACCAAGATCAATATGTGCTCTTAATAATATAACAAGACAAGTATGCTACATCATCCATAAACCATGTGTCAACAGTACTACTAAAAAGTGTATCCAACCATGTACCAAGTATGTACCAATCATGCATCAACTACTCATCAAGATGTACCAACATCATCAACTATACACCTCATGTATGTGTCAACTCATCAACTACTTGTCTCAACCATGTACCTAGCATGTACCTCAACCAAAAGCCTCACCAATTTCATCATACAAATATGATTTGTAACTCTGTAATGGACCTGGTGTATATGATCACATACCTTCAAACCTTCCTTAAATTAACAACAGGAGACTAGCATTTTCATCAAACTTTACTTTAGTCTCACATGACTAATTTTGGATTAGTCAACAACCCTAACTTGAAATAATCATAACTATGTACCTGGAATGAATAAAGATCTGAAAATAGTACACAATGTTCTTCAATGTCTTTAATGCAATTCCTCTAGGTTTCACTACTTGGAACCTCTCAGAAAAGGAGTTATAGAAAAATTGGCATACCTTATTGAATTTTGGCTTATTCTAGAGAGAAAAATTTTAGAGCGTGCCCCACATGGAATATTTGTTGTATGGATCTGAAAATAGTACACAAAATAATGCAGACTATACTCTGACCAATACATTTGGTCTTACTCAATTTGGATCTTTTATGAAGAATTTATGACATTTTTACCCTAAACACTTGTTTTAGACTAGTTTTAGGACTAGCCACAAATCCTATTTTCCACAGAGTGTAACTCCAAAAATACAACGACCCACAAGCTAAAAATTTTATCACAACTACTTGGATATGTTTCCTCAACTACCTCCATATTTCCTGATCTGAATGATTCTAGAAAAAAGGTTATTACAAAAATGGTGAGATGAGTTGTAAATAACATACCTTAGAAAGCATCATCAAAACAATTTATCCTCCCTTAAATTTCAGCCTTCTTTACTTCACCTTCCCTCTGAAATCTTCCTTAGATATCCTTTGGTTACCTCAGTCACTTATAGATATGATGCAAAAGCGCCACCCAGGACACATCCGCTCCCACCAGGACCTTCTTTTCCTTCGGCCCGAAGAGCTGAAACACTCTTCAAATCCCTTATCGAGACTTTCCTACACCCACAGAACTCACCTTATGATCTCCCTTTGCCCTATCGGGAAATCGGACCTTGTGTGATCGCGAGTCCTGTACTCACGAGATCGGGTCTTACAAATCCCCAAACCTGATGAATATTCTTCGAATGCTTACCTTGCTCCTATCGGGAATTTCCCCATCGAGAAATCGGTACTTACGAGGTCGTGATCCACTATCCTCATGGATCCCCGACTCTCGATCCCTGATGACACTTGGCGTTGACTCCTGCGAGGGTTGACCTTCCAACACCTATCCTCCACTACGACCTTTAACCCTATCGGGGAATTGCGTATCGAAATTTCACGATTTATCTTCCCGTGATTTCCTCGTCACTGAAAATCCTGAAATGTCGAACCCCGACTCCTTCAGATCCTTGGACACGTGTCCCTTAGATCAAACGGCTCCGACTGTGTCAGGAAATTGTGGATCGCGATTCCGTTATGCAAGAATTTCACGACTCCGGAAACCCCGATTCTCCGATGAACTGAACCCCGACTCTTCTCTGGATGTCTGACGTGTGTCCAGTCAATATCAACAGCTAAGATCCTTCCTTGGGATTTCGATAACTACAAGGTCCCGATTCTCTGCCTTGACCAAACCCCGATGACCTTGATATCCCGATGACTCCTCCGGGACTCCTCTTCTTCTCGCTGGGGCTTAAACCCTACGCAACCTTCCCGTGATCCAACGACTGACGGGATTTCGTCGATCTCCTCTGCGAATCCTGACCGTCGATTCCTCCTCCTTGAGGATTTCTTGAGAAGGCTAAATGTTCTTTCTCAGAACTTGTCCTCTGACACCTGCACTTGCACCTCCTGCTCGGACTCTCCTCGGCACAAAACTCCTGTACTCTTCGTTAACGATGTCACGAAGGTACTATACCTCCTGAGCTTTTCCACTTTGATTCCTTCAGAGGAACTTGCATGCATTCCTTGCGCTCGACATTCAACAACTTCCCAAGTGTTGAGTCTTTTCGCCTTTGCGCACTTCTGCAGCAGCAGTCTTCGATCTCCTTTCTTCTCAGATTCACAACTGAGATTTCTTCTTCTCCAGCCTGCGCACTCCTTGCACGGCTTCAACAACCCACTTCCACTTATGGGTGAATGAGAACAAAAGTTAAACTACAGAACCTTCATCAACGCACTCCTTGCGGATGAATTTCGACTTCACACCTTGCAGGAATCTCCTGGCTCAGATAGAGAAACAATTGAAACTCATTCCATCTCCCCTTCAGACTTCAGGTTAAAACATGAAATCACATGCACAGCATATACAAAGCAAATGCATAACCAGAAAGCAAACATTCATGAGCACAACATCAACACACGGAGAAAACAACACAAACCATGAGCTTGAATCAAAGCTTCCTTCTATTAATTCAAATGCCTGTACATGGGTGTTCTTCATACAATACTCTCTGTTTGCTCTTCTCTTCTCCTGAATGCTTCTATTATGTTACAATGGTACAATGAGGGTGTCTATATCCGGTTTCCCTCTCGGACTCTAAACTATCAAATCTAGAAATAAAATCCTACCTACCGGCATTAACTAGATTAAATGCCTCCTATCTACTTCAGACAAGAGCGTATGGCTCGAGGTCTGATACAATATACAAAAGGCGCTCCTTCATAAATGGTTCCTTGAAGGTTTTGCGCTTCATTAAAGACTTGCGCTACAATCCCAAATCACTTTCAAAAATTTGGGTTTGTTTATCCAGTTGATCTCCGCTTGATGTGCTGGCTCGCTTGATGAGTTGGCGATGCTCCTACATCAAGATATTCAATATTCTCAAGTGTAATTAAAATGAGAGACCCTTGCCTCTTATTTATACTTTTATGTAGCTTCCTTAAGGGGTTACCTTCTNTCCTCAAGGGGTTACCTTCTAACCATCTTAACCCACTTTCCTTATTTTAGGGCTAACCCACTTCTAACCACTTGTCCACCTAGTAATTTCTCCATTAACTTTATTATTTAAATAATTTATTTTGTATTCACTTTGACTTATAGCACACTCATCACTTCACTTTATTATTTAAATAATTTCTTCTTTGCAACCACTTTGACCTTTTGGGGCTTCTAGATGACTCATGAGGGTTCTCCAACTTTACATGGCCATAACTCTCTAACCGTAAAGAGTTATTTGATATTCCACATACCACCGGAAATGGAATGACATGTACTATCCATCTAGAATAGTCTTATTTAAATAATTTCTTCTTTGCAACCACTTTGACTACTTTGACATTTTGGGGTTTTTAGATGACTCATGAGGGTTCTCCAACTTCACATGGCCATAACTCTCTAAACGTGAAGAGTTATGTGACGTTCCACATACCACCGGAAATGGAATGACATGTATTATCCATATAGAGTAGTCTTACCTTAAAATATATTAAAACTCATACCATTATACATCAAACAAACTTGGGTCAATTACCCAAACCTTTTTTCTACCGGACTTTCTTCAAGGGTTGATATCAATGACAACCAACCCAAATAATCAACAATTGTCTTAGGTACACCATGCAACTTAGCAACTTCTCACATGTATATCTCAACAATGTTGGTTTCCTTGTGCGTTGACTTCACTGGAATAAAATGGGAAGCTTTAGTAAGTTTGTCCACCACCACCATTATAGAATCATGTTACTTAGCAGTCCTAGGAAACTTGGTAATGAAATCCATGGTTATAAATTCCCACTTCCACTCTGAAATGGGCAAAGGTTGTAGCAAACCAGCTGAATGTTTGTGCTCATCCTTGACCTTTTGACATTCAAGGCATCTGGTAATAAAAAAAACAGCCTCATTTTTCATACCTAGCCAAAAGTATTTTTTTTTTACTGCGACAATTGTCTTTTGTAACCTGGATGTCCCGCATAAGGAACCTTATGCATATCTGAAAATCACAGACTTTTCAACTCCTGATCATTCAGCAATAGACTTTGTGTCTATACATGAGGATCCCATCCTCTCTTTACTCGTAACCTTCAAACTTTTGTTGTGACATAACTTGTTGTATAGTCATCTTTATGTCCATATAGCGTTGATATGATAGTCTCAGTGTTGAAACTGGATCTTTGATTCTTCATGTTGACCTATGGCCCATACAAGTCCAGTGTTGAACCAATATGTCTGATACCATAATGTAACGTCCCCAACCACCCAAGATGGGTCCTTCTACTACAACTCCTCCTTATTTATGCTCTGAAACCAATCTATAACATCACCCAACATACTACTGAACAATGCTACTCCAAACATCCACTGCGCAAATTCTATACTAAACCCAAGTTTGCGCAACATCACTCGAAGTAGTGCATTCAACCTCAACTGAGTCACACCACACTAACTTTATCCTTTTAACACAACTTTAAGTAGCAGAAGTAACTCAAACAATTATGAACAAGTATACTGATCAGGCAGTACTACCGTGCACACAACCATACTGGCGTCACATGCCATATCTATTCTCCTTGTGTGTGAGTACTAATTCTGAGTGCGCACAAGCAAGTCCAACCTCTGGTGCACACAGAGCATTTTGCATGCTTGACCATTCAACATTCCCTAGAGGCTTATAAAAAAATCATAAGGTTAGCTTACAGGAAAAATATTAACATCTGTCACACTCATGCATAACAACAGATATAGGCTATAAGCACCATACTTACATGTGCAAGCAACAATATACAAAATAACAACATTTACTTATATGTGACAACATACAAGAATTAACCCATATCAAACATAGATAAATAAGCACACGGTACATGAAACAAGCACATAAAGAACACTTATCTTCTATGAAATTCACCAACTATGCACAAAAATCAGGCGTTCCTCATATCCATAGACTTTGTTGCTCATAATATTTTAACAACAGGTCACCCCCGATATGGGGCTTAACTCCACCAGAGAAAAAATGGTTCCTAGTGACAGGCTAAGGTCTGATTCTCAACAGAATTTATCAGTCCAAGGTACCCACTGCTACAACTAGCCTACAATCTCCCATTCCCCATGCACCCGTCACACCCAAGGAAGAGTTCACCTTCTCTGCTCAACAGTCCCTCGGTTTCCCCACTTCCCTTCCAGGTTTACTAGTAACATTCCAGATAGGAACTCTTTGAGCCCTGCGACTAATTCCCAGCACACCAGGGAACAATTCTTAGAAAACTCTAACTTGAAGAGTATGCTCACGAGCCTGACAAATTGATTTTTCAACAAAAAATATCTCACCCAGAGAGACTTCTCACGGACCTGACAACCCGCCTCTTCGACATAAAAACTTTGGATAGAAAACAGAAATCCCTTACTGGCTCCTCTATGCAGATAAGGCATTAGTCGTCCTCTCTCTGAACCGACCCCCTTCTACACACGAGAGTGAATAATGAATAATCCCCCCAAAATACATTGAGGCCAACAATATATATTGCATGCCTTCAACTCGACGTTTGTCACCTTCAGAATTAGATTAAGTCACTTGGTGACTCATTCCCTACCCTCGGGAACTTAGGATAAAATAATTATCCATAACTTACACTTTTCTGGAAATATTATACAATATTCTCTAAGACTTAAGTCTCCTCCCTTTTTCCTTTCCCGATGGGGCTAAGTCCTTCATATTGTTTTGTCTGAGTCTGAATACACGTAAGGATGTAATATTATTGATGACTAAGTATGATTACACTTTACATGGATAGGTGCACTGGCCTATTTGCATCCCATCTCACCAGCCTCATAACCACACAGGCTCTCCGGCCTCAATACACATACCACCATATATATACACATGTATATATATAAACTAGCTCGATGCACACTTCCAGACAATTCTTTTGCAACACTGTGCAATGTGCGCACTTACCCAAGTGTGTCAAACACTATGAAATGTGTGCACCCTTTCATTGATAGAAATTCTCTACACACTACTCAGGTGCGTGTAACACCAAAACTTAGTGCCAATGACTCACCACCCTATATGTACATTTACACTTAGAATTGATACCATGGCTCACTAGCCTATATGTACAATTACAAAGGGTCCATATCAGGGACATTACAACCACCTCAACTCCGCCTCTTCCAATGACCGTTGTGGCTCCACCCTCAAATGGATTCTTTACACTTCTCATGCAGATACACCAAGCCCGAGGAATTCCCCACCACCACGTTGTAACGATGTTCCCACATCAATATTACTAATCGTAGCTCCCCTCGGTAGAAGGACCATATGTAGGGTCGATTCCTTCTAGATGTTTTAGTCAACCAATTTTCAGTCATCTTCCATTTGTTCCGCCCATTGTGCTTCCATAGCCGTAGCTCATGACCTCGACTTCTCTTGCCTCATCTATGGCCACTCCAATGTGTGTAGTTCGTGGATCCTTTCGTTGTTGAGCTACAATCAACAATCTTTATACCCTCTTTGGGCCCCTCTCTCTCTCTGTCATTCTCCATTACAAGTCTCCCTCGCAGTGTTCCCTACGACCTCCATCTGCAGGCGATCTCTCTTGGCCAACGTTTCTCAACCCAGAAACCCTCTATTATATTCTTTCTTGACCCTCTGTGCATACTCCTCCTCTGGATTGACCCTCCTCCTCACGATTTGGCTCACCCAACAACCAACAACGAATCCTCATAACAACCTCTTTCATCCTTCTCCTTGGTACCCTGCCACTTCAGGCTCTCCCGAACCTACTCTAATACCACTTGTTGGGATCTGTTCCTACAAGACATAATTAATGAACAGAGAAAGAAATGAAAACATACATCAAATGAGAACAAATACGAATAAGGGGAAATGATATGCTTTTATTGCTCATCCAATGGAGAAAGAAGCTCCTCATGAGATTCTACATTTAACTAGGAGAGATATTAAGCATTCCTAGGCATCTACAAAGCTAAACACTTGAGAAACCTCTAAACGAATGTAACGACAAGGGTATGTATTATCACAACCCAACACATATATTAGTAATTGTTGTTAACAGTAAAAACACTAAATGTATGTGGTCATAATGACATACCACTTAAATTTGCAACTATGAATATGATAGGTTAACACCTTTGGTCCAAACATATGGCCACGAGTTCCACTCAAAGAGGATAACTTTGGAAGCAATTCTACCTTATGTATTTTACTATACAAATTCTAGTGTGTTTCATTGACTAATACCAACAAAACCTTGCTTGAAATGTGTAAAATGTTTTTGTGTTTAGGTTTTTTGAAAGGCACTGGAACCAATGAGATACATCCACACGAGAGCCACAAGTGACACAATTACAATGATGCCTACTTTTCTCCACTCCTTTTTCACGTTCCCCAAAAGTCAGCTTTGCAAGAATTGCAGTTATAGCATAATTCCATGTGGTCATTGCTCCCTAGCATACAATCAATATGTGCATTTTGATCTTCAATAAGTTGGATTCACAGTGATGTAACCACATACTAATCGAGGTATGAAACTATGCAGCGTCCTCATTACAAAAAATACCCTCTTGTTACGCAGAAAGGCGTACACCTATTGATAATGGCACAATTAATTATCTTTTAACCTTATTTAACCTTAAACCCTAATCTGATGACTATGCATTGAAGATGCTGGCATATTCTTAGTCGTCCTCCAAAATCAATGGGTCAGATTTATTGTTCATAACTTTCTTGTATTTATCAAAGCATCCCTTAACATGTTTACTTTTTAACATTTACCTAATCACATTAAAAAATTACTGTAAGCATATGTAATTGCCACGTTTAAATGATTAAATAGAATTAAACCATAAAATCTAAATAAATACCCACATTCTGCTTTTGAACAGGCATTTGATGTCCACACGTTCCATTTATCAACTATTTATGGTGCTCATCGATAGAGATTTTGTATAATGGGTGGCAGCATTTTCTGTATATGCATGACCAATGTCATTATTCGTAACAATCCGGCCTGGAGCTCCAACAAGGTGTTATTCAAATATTCATAATCGTTCAAGACTGCGCCATAAGATCGAGTTTGAGTTTCGGGGGTTCCAGAAGTATCAGGATCATATTTGGGCAGCAACCTTTCGGGATTATTAGACAAAGGGTGATGAGCTCCTGACCAGACCTGGAACGGATTACCGCTGATCAGACTTGGACGGATATGCCCTCTTTCTCTAAGTTTCAAAAGAAATACATTTATTATTATATTGCATCTCTACGTGTCGACCTCGCATCAGTAGTAGATCCATATAAAGTGGGATACCCTGTTGAAAAGCACTCGTAGTTTCAGTACTTTACCAAGCCTGTTTATCCCAGTGAGATTTTGACTTAGATTCTACGACAAGTGATCGATGACCGCGGATAAGCACTCACTTCCGCACTTCGGCAATGCGTATATGCGGATCAGAGATGCAGATAAAGGTCTTGCCTCGTCCATTGTTTGATGTAACCAATCCCAAATGCTGATCTATTAGGGTAAGTGTAATACAAGCTCTTGGCTAACCAGCTGCCACATCTGTGGTGAAATACTTCTTGTAACTTTCCAGACGTATTCTGATCATTTTGCTGCCATTTTCATAGCTTATAGAGAGGGTTGGATGCCAGTGCTCTAGATACGGCTTACTCAATTAACCTGAAACCTTGGCAGACGCAGGAGAGAAATAGTTACAGTTAAGGTTTTTTTCACTGTTTTGGTATTAGCGTTTTTACAATTAAATTTTAAAGTTATATTTAAAATTATATTTACAGTTTTCAAAATCTACCTATTATAATCTTTCCGCGTTTATCAGTCATAAATTATATATGACTGTGCTAGTATTATACATATCTAAAAGAATGTTTTGAATAGACTAGTTTAAGGATACTACAAAAAGTACCCACTTGTATTATACATGTCTAAAATAATGTTTTGAATTGACTAGTTTAAGTATGCTATGTTTAGTAGTACAATAATATTTATTCTTAAAAAAAACCTCTAAGATTTGGTACTTCAACAATTTCATAAGTTTTGATTTTTGAAAAAAATACTACATAAACAAACTTAATTGTACAAGCAGACATGCATAACAACTAAAAGACAAAAAAGAGCAGAGGCTGAGGTGCAGGTTTGAACTCAGAAATTTCATTACTTTACTTCGCACTTTTTGAAAAAGCTCAACGTACTTTCCTGATTACGTCGAAGACGTTCTTTTAAGGGGATGTTCTCCTCAGACCTTCGTCGTCTGTCCATATCCTATAAACAATTGTCATTTGTTCATCCACTACTGGCCAATTGTTCTTCTCCATGTATCCTTTAATGTACAGTGAAACTCGTTTTCAACTCATTCAATAAATCACACTAATAAGGGATTGTGAGGTTAAGGGATGCATTTTCAACTCATTCAATCAATCACACTGATAGGGGATGCGAGGTTAAGGGATGCATTTGATAAAACTTATTTAGTTAACATAAATGGGCTACGCTATGTTTGTGTTTTTTATGAATTTCGTGGGAGAAGGAAGGTGTTGCCTTTGTTCTTTGCGTTGACTGAAAAATCCCAATAGTAAGAGGCACAATCAGAGTCCATCGAGGACGATGATTCTGCTACTAAATTTGCAAATTCATGAAGTAGTGGAGTTTATTTGAATGAGAATAAAAGGCAATGAGATAAAACAGTCGCCAGGAGGAAGGTCGAACACCAGTATGGTTGTTGCTGCTATGTACTACTGATTGTTTGGAAGATACAGGTTTAGTGTCCGCAGTTGCTATGTACAACCGATTTTTTTGGAAGATACAGGTTTAGTGCCCAATTCTCAGCGGTAATATCTACATAGTATCAACAAATTGTTAATACATAGTATCAACAAATTGTTAATACATATATAAATACTCGACTGTGACCCCGAGGAACAACCCCGGTGCCTCTATCTTTCCATAGCCAGAAACCAGATTCTGACGTAAGAAGCGGCATGGATAGGCAGTGACCGACTGAAAGAGAAGTTATTTTGTGGCAGTGAACAACTCTTATCAATTGATGAGGTGCCTTAAATCCATAATGAATGTGGATGGGGTAGCTTGTTTCCTATCTAACAAGGCATGGGCGAGGCATCTAGACTGGGAAGCATGGGTATTGAACAGAGGAAGCGAAAACACGAATTGTGCCTGCCAATTCACATTGAGAAATGGTGCACCTACACCTACAAATATATTACATAGATCGGATGAATTATGCCAAGACTATGCTAAGGTGCGCACTAACGAGGACTTCGCTCGGGATAGGGCGAACAATTGAGATTAATGATGTGAGCACTTTCCCATCTTTTGAATGTTTACGTTTCACAATTATGAGACAATAGACTATTAATTCTTTCACTTCCAAGTGGATGTGAGACACAGGTTTAGATGGGTTTTTGCTACAAGATATAAATTCTCAGTAGCTAGTGTCTTTTCTTTTCTAATGATCATATGTGTATATTTCCTTTCTTGTTTTGTAATGTAATTTGTATGTAGGGTGGAGAGGTTCCCTACAGAGATATCTTTGGAACATTTGCATTAGGATTGGGAACCATGGTATGTGCAAATTTTCTACTTGGGTTGATTGTATTATATTTGGAACTACTTAATCTTATAAACTCCAAATGTGCTTCTACAGATTGGAATGGAATGTTGGGCTTGTTGGGCTCATCTAGCTCTATGGCATGCGTCCTTGTGGCATATGCATGAGGTATAACTAAATTTATAGAAAGGTGGACAAAGATTTAATATTTAATGAAACAACCCAACTATAACATAGTAGACTGGTTTTGTAATATGTAGTTGAGAATCCACTTCTTTATGCCAGTCTCATCACTGACCGAGGGAGGGACCTTTTGAGTTGAATGATGTATTCGCTATCGTCAATGTTGATCTTTCCCTTGCAATAATGGCTTATGGATTCTTTAACAAAGGTCGTGTGCCAGGTTTTTGCTTAGGTGTTGTAAGTATTGGCCTTTGTTTTGTCTATTGTTATCATTGAAATTCACACAAATTCCAAACTGATAGTATTCTTTATGACCATTGTAAAATTCAAACAAATTTGACTTAACCATTATGTCAAGGTGATTTTCAACAATAATATGTTTATGTTGAAGGCTTATTTTTAAGGAGATGGTTCCCCTCAGCCCTTTGTTGTCTATAAGCTCCCTATGATCAATTTCCATCTATCCATCTACGACTTTCCAATTGTTCTCCTCCACACTGTCTACTTTAATGTAGTGTAAAAAAAAATTCAACTCATTCAATCACACTAACACGAGATGCAAAGTTAAGGGCTCTACATTTTGGGTTTTTGATGAAAGAACTTTTGGCTACTTCCGTTAAACTTTCAACTATTTTCTTTTAGTCTTCATAGCATTGCTTTGGTGTCAAACAACCTTGGATGCAAGCATGGATATTGAGCAGTAGATCAACTTCTCTGTTTTCTATCGGGAACAAATCAAATAAAGAGCATAATTCCCTTCTCGGACATCTAAAGATTAGAGCATTGGATGTTGCTCGACCATTTGATTATGAATTCATGAAAAGTGAAGACCTCGACAAGAATAGTCTATTAAAGATAGAAATAGTTGGATTTCGTAATTTTTGTCACTTTCTTGCAAAAACCCTTATTAAGCAAGGCCATACAGTATTGCCTCATTCAGGAATAGATCTTATATTTCTTAAAAGATGGGAGTTTCTTTCGATCATTTTGAGTTTATATGTCTATGCTCATCTATTATAGAAATAGAGTTTGTGTTGAGGTTTTTTTCAACTCAAATTTTAAGAGAAACAAGTTATTTGTAAATGTTTTGTCCAAGAGTTTCCACGCAATTATTTTTACATGTGTTGCCTCTAGATTTTGATATATTATGCACCCATCATATGTCTGGGCTTGAAAATGGACAAGCAATTGAGTTTTGGAAGAGTCCCCATTGCACAGGAATAACACACAATAATAGATTGTATTACTCACAATAAACAGAGATACATCAAGTTTATATAGTTGGAGTGAGATCCAACTTATTCCACTCTTGGAGGGAGAGGTTGAGTGAATCTCTCAACAATCCTCCAGCTAACCCAATCCAATCCCTACACTCTAGGATGCATCATAATGAGGCATTATCTCTAACACAAGCTAGGTTGAGTGACCTTCCTTTTGTTTATGAAAAGGTTAGGGTTGGCAAAGGAGCAAGAGGAGAATGTGCTTATACATTTTTTAATATATTTACAAAAGAAGGCTACAAGATGGTTGAGATGACATGCGTTGAACATCGACGCCATGTTGCTGAAAAACAATTTATTACCCACATTGTGGGAATTATGTTAGTGAAGTTAAACTTGGAATGTGCTCTAATTAATACTAAAGGTTATGAAACATTGCTCCGAATTGTTGAGAACACTTGTGGAGATGGTTGTGATCTTTATTATGGTTTATTTATGTACAATAACAATGCAACAAAGCAATTGGAGAGATTGGAGATGGATTTTGGTGCTCTAAAGAAACAACTTGTAGGGTAGTTGCATTAGATAGTTAGAAAAAAAATATTTGAAGAGGTTATCTATGGGGAAGCATCTCAACAAATTTTAGTATTTGCTAACATGCAAAATTATTACATGTCAATCAACTCTTCCAACGAGAAGAAAATAAAAAAGCTATTTGGTGTTGTTATTGAAGTTAAGTAGGGATTCAAAATTTCTTTCTAGCTCATGCCAATTCAGAGAGTTTTTGAATCTACAACATTTTTAGAGCTTTCTTTCGCATATATTCTGTATATTTTTGTTTATTGTAGTCTCATTGCAATAGATTAGAAAATTTTACCTTTTCACCTTTCCATTGTTTTCCTTATCTATCTTTCATAGTAGGAATAGGTGGTACATGTTTAGGAAATTTGATTACCTCTTTTCAATGTATAAGATGTGATAGGTGAGAAGAACCACATATCAGTTCTTACAAATCAATGAGATTTTCCTCGACCTCAAATCTTCCATTATGAACATATACTTCAAATTCTTCCATATAGTGCTTGTTAGCTAAAAATTAATCCATGCTCTTTCAACAGCTTGTATCCTCCAAAAATTAAACCAATAAATCATTGTTTGTTTAATCAAAATGATCTTGAGGGCCTATGTTTTGTTATGTTAATTATTTGATGGCATTGCTTGGGAAACTACAATTTGCCAAAGTATTATGCTACTCATATTTTTTTGTCTTTCGTTAAAAGTAACAGAGGGATCGCCTCTAGGTCGAGGACCTCCCTGCATGCCTCCACCATTGCCATCTCCAAAACCACTTGTGCCACTACCAAAAATAGGTGCTCCTTCTCCCCCACCTTTGAAAAATTGTCATTGACACAGTAAACAATGCATTCAAAGGAGGGTTGGATGTGAGATGTGATTCATGGGCTTAATTGACATTGACACAGTAAACAATGCATTCAAAGGAGGGTTGGATGTGAGATGTGATTCATGGGCGAAGCTAGGCCTCAAACTTGTTTGTAGATGAGTAAGCTTTGGATATTGACGAGGATGAGGATATTATTTTCTTTAGAGTTACAATAGAAAGTTGAAACCCACGAACCCTCTATTTTGAAACAGATTTTTATGTAACTTTTATCGCAGTACTCTATAAATTCTCTAGCTCTAGGTTTTTCTTCATTAGCTTTACAGTCCCTTGATTTTCTCTGATTTGCTCTTGATGTCTGCCATGATGTAGTTGTTAATTCTATTTTTCTACAAATAAACAACACCGTTTTTCCATTGGGATGGAAATTGATCCCTTCTTTCTTTAAGAGGAAATGATAACGTATCATGTTGACCATGACCACTCTGTTTTTTCATCCAAAGATGATGTAACAATCTCAATTACATCACTCCGTTATATTCTTTGTGCCCAAAATTGTTGTGTTAATTTGATATATTTTTTCCTAATTTTATGAGCAATCAATGAAGAGCTCAGGGCAAGTCCATGGTTGTTACTGTCGACATACATAGAGCTCTTCAATCGTATTAATTTACAACAATGTATTTCCCTTTCTTTTGTCACAAACAATCAATAATAATTTTGAGATGGCTTGAATAACTAAGATTTTGTCTTAGTAAGAGTGATTCTATTACTTTCATGGAAAATCCAAACAAAATTGGCATTCAAGCTACCATCTAAGCTCTCAAATTGAGTAAGAGATAGACATGCTTCATGTATGTCAAAATCAAGCCAAGAGAAATATTTACAATTGAAAGCAAGACAACCCCTTAAATTACAACTTTGAGTTTCCCCACGGAAAATATGTGATTCAGGAAATTCTTTACCACTTGGTTTTGCATCCTTATCTTGTAGCCAGCATAGCTCATTCATGCAAAATTAAATATGTGAATCCCCAACAACACCAACATTACTTCAATTCTTTTGATGGAAGGAAAGAAGATGGTGGAAGTGAGGTGTTCATAGTTGAAAACACTTATGCCTCCTATGCACATTTTGAAGTACTAGAATGAGTAAGGATGGCTAGATCTTACATCTACAACCACTTACACATTTGACAACATGTCACTTTAATGATGCAATTATGTTTACACAATTCTAAGTACTAGAATGTGTAGGGATGGCTAGATCAATCACTTACAACCACTTATCACGGCCTACTCCACCACATCCTCCCACCATACATCCATTGCCACTTAGCCCAGCTTCAGCTTTGATGCAAAGCCATCAACAATGTATCCTCTTTGAAGTGACATCTACTAGTGGTTGATTTACAAAACAGCATTTGGATGGATTTGTACAAAGTTGAGATGATCCTTGGGGGTGATCAAACAAACTGGAAAAATGGCTTCTTCAACTCACTGATATCGTTGAGCGCATCAATATGTTTGAGGTCATTGACGATAATTTCCCAAACGACCACAACTCTAGAGGGGGATGGATAATGAAAGCATGAGAGACGACGAAAATGGGGAAGCCTTGGAGGAAGTCGAGGAGAAGAACCTAGCAACAGTAATGAAGCTCTAGTGGAACTTATGGAGGGATATGCACAACGGAGCTGAAGCCCTAGTAAATTTTCCAAGCGAAATCCAATTCTAGCACTCCCCGAAGGTTGTCGGAAGAGTCGACAAACTTCAACCATCCTCAGCGCAGAATTACGGGTGGAGAATCGAAGAAGAAGTCCACGACTTCGATCTTAAAACTAGAAGGCCTGGGGACATGTTACGCAACGTGAGGATTCGATTCCTTGACTGTCCGGGTGGGCGCACTAGTGAATAGTTTATCGACAATACAAATATAAGAGCACTGAAGGCCGAAACTGCGTAGAGGTGTCAATACCATTGAAAGCAGCTCAGCAAGACATGACCAGATGACGATCCACACAGCAAATGAGGACGATTACAAATATATTTTTTTATTTTTCAAAACTTTTGTTTAGTACAAATATATGTAAAAACATTATCGAAATTTTAAAATAGAAGACAAATTAAATTAATTAAAAGTAAGAAGTGTTTAATTCTAAATTAATTAGAATATACTCTGTCATTGTCATGGGATAAATATAATAATTTTGAAATATATCATACATTTAAGGATATAGTAATGGGAGTGGGTTAACTTTGGAGTAATTTAGTTAGTTATTTTTGCTGGAGATTTTTAGGTTGTTTATTTTTAAATTTTTGGTCAATTCAGAATTCTGATCCATTTTCCGAACATTTGTGTTAAAATGGGAAAAACTCTTGAAATAAGGTGATGAAATGCCAAAAAACTTTAATCCATACTAAACTCAAATCACTCCTGAAAATCTGACCAAATTTAACCCTTTTTTTTTTTTACTTTTTGAAAAGTGAATCGGTTTGCTGTCGAGTTGAGCTACTCCTACTCCTATAGTCATATCCGTCAAATTTTACAGATTGATCCGAAATTCCAACCCTGGCTGGGAGATTGTAACACAGACGTTACATCTATCGAGTCTGGACAAGGTGCACATGGCGGCTTGACTCGCCGCCGCATCTCTATTTGTTTGTCCTTTGTTTGTCCTCATTAATGGACACGCCATAAAGAACCTAGAACTTTATGACTTTTTAAAGTTGACACGTTATCCATTACATTGATTAATGTGTTTCATTAATGGTCATTGATTCTCCCGATAAGATATTCTCCAACAAAGTTCAATGTTTGATGTAAGTGGCCGACAGCATCGATAATAGCGAAAGTTCAGATATTTCAAATCGAAGAAACGTGAGCGAGAAGAAATTGCTTAGTAGGTGGACGCACATCACTGGGCCCTCGGGAAATGTCGATATTAAAAGGATTTACGGGAAAATAAGGTCAAGCGGGTCGGTGGCTACCGCGTTCTATAAATTAGGACAGTTTATATATTATACACTTTCGATTTTTATTATTACTTTATTAAATTTTTTATTTTTTAAAGTTAACATGTACGGTCATTTATCACATCTAGCTTATATTAAGTTGTTGACGGCAGAGGTGTCTCTATAATCAAATATAATTTATTTAAAAATTATATATAATTTTTTAAAGTTATTATTTTTTATAATATTTTTTTTTAAGGTGGTAAAATTTATCATAATTTAGTAGTTAATTTAGATGAGGAAAATTATATTTGAAATAACATGTGGGTGCAGGTTGACTCATCATCATCATTAAAGGAAAAACACCCTACTTAAAATAACTTGTTAATGGTTTCTAAAGGTGGAGAGAGACTTTCACTTTCAATAGAGACCTTACACACACTTTTACTTTCATTAGATGGCTTTCTGGCTTGGGCCATTACCTTGTTTCCTTTTGGGTCTTGGGTCATTACCGTATTTCCTTTTTCTTTCGTTCCTTTTTTTCTTTTTTAAAATTCGAAGGTGGGAAAACCTATCATAAATTAGTTGTCAACCAATTGGAGAGGGCCGTGACGCAAAGGGCTATCCTTTCAAATTTAATGCCCATTGGCTGAAGGATCCATCGTTCATTTCTTTGGTAAAATCGGTGTGGATTGATAGTTCTCTTATTTCCCCCGGCGATGCACAAGGCAATCTGGCCAGAAAGCTCTACAATTTAAAAAATCTCACAATTCAGTGGTTAAAGGACAAAAAAATAAAAGAACAGGCAAAGCGAACCAGCATTGAAAATGCGCTGAATTTAATGCTAAAACAACAGCTACACTGGCCAAGCTGCACGTTGATTGGGCATAGGATTCGGGCACTTGAAGAGGCATATAACAGTATACTTCGTGAAGAGGAGGACCGCTGGCGAATAAAGAGTAGAATGCTGTGGCTGGAGGGTGGAGACAAAAACACAACTTACTTCCATAAAGTTGCCAGCGCCAGAAGATCCAGAAAGCAAATCTGGGAAATAGAAGATGATTCCGGAAATCTCTTCCAAACACAAGCAGAGATCAAATCGGCAGCTCATTCACATTTTAAATCTTTTTACAAAGCCCCTCCTGGTACTTCTCTTGCAGAGCAGACAGTTGTAGCCACTTTATTCCCTACTTTTATCACACCTGAGGAAGCTACCTTGCTACACTCTCCCTGCACAAAAGAAGAACTTCTAGAGACCATAAAAAGCTTTAAATTAGAGAAAAGTCCAGGACCCGACGGTTGGTCGGTTGAACTTTTCTTACATTTCTTTGAGATTATGGGGCAAGACCTTCTAGATGTCATTGAAGACACGAGAACCAGAGGGATGGTGAGTCCACAGCTGAATAAAACTTATGTAGCCCTGATTCCAAAANTTCATTGTTGAGTTTGATCTTGTTGAGGACAATGATTTGATTTTAAAAGTTATGGACACTAGTTTTGGGAAAATTCGGGATTATGTATGAAACCATGGGCTGCATCCTTTGAACTAATGACACAAACCCTTTCCTCAGCTCTTATGTGGGTTAGACTGGTCCAGATTGGATCATTATATAATTTGTCATCTATCTTGGTACATTCTAGGTGGAAAATTCAGAAGAATTGGCTTGTAGGGCCCATTTTAGTGGCAGGGCCTAGTTTGGAGGTTTGTGGTCTGGAACCTTCCAGAGCCATCTTGAGGCATCAAATGACATTTTTGGGGTTCAAACATTTTCAAGAAAAGCATCCATCCCCTTGGTGATGTTCTACACACCAAGACCTTTCCAACGATGTGAAAATTACATAAATTGGAGCTTGTATGTGGAAGTTGTGCCTCCCTCGAGGTGACCTACCTTGTTGACCACCATGGTACCAATTGGATGCCATGTCAACCTCCATTACTCACACATGTGGGGCTAGTCATGTGAAACTTTCAAGAAAATTCTAGAACATCCAGAACCCTAACTAATTGAGGGTTGAAGATGAAAAACACCTAACTCTAGACGATTATCGAGCTATGTTAAATACTAGGATGCTAGGAGGAGAAGGGGTTCCATTCTTTAGTATTGCACGTGTTCCATAGTTGAGCACAACATGTAAGAGTGGTATTTTGAGAGCATAATAGATAAAGTAAGAACTTTTATAGCAACAATTCAGGCCATAGTGCCAAAGGTAACTCCATAGCGAGTGCCTCTTTCTTTGTACTTTCTTTTCATAACTAAATAAAAGAGGGAAAAGCACAGACCTCACCTTCTAGTTGGTTTTCTTCCATAATGGGTTTTCGAGGATACGTCTCGTGTTCATTTTTGTGGATGGTGTGTTCATTTGCTTATTCTTTCTTTCTCATATTTCAACTATTTTTGTAATTTTGAGCAATAAGCTAGTGGTAACAAATTTGAGATCTAAGGAAATAAAATTGCATAGTAAAAAAAAATAGTATAATACAAGATCTATTGTGACAAACTGTGCCATTGAAATATCCATGGAAGTTCACAGATCATAGACTTCCAAATCAGCCTTTGAATTTTGGGGGTTTAGGTTCTCTTTGAGCCATTGGAGAAGCCCTTGGAAGACAATGCTATAGAATTTTTGAAAGAAAGAATCGAAGCACCACTACATACGCTTGAATATGTGTGGAAATGAACTTCAACAAATGATTTCCAATAGAAATGTTTTTGACAAGTGAAAACTACGCCTAAACACAAAAGCTTCATTATGAACATGTTGAACTTTCCACTGTAGAGCTTGCTTTAAACAAGGCATTTAGCAACAATGTACCCAAAAGGGCCAAGGCAAGTTAGGAAGCATCAACAAAAACCAACCTGGTGGGTTGGTGTCAAGGAAGAACATCAATTGATTACCAAGGAAGGTCCACTTGAACTGGACCTTCACATGGAAGAGCCAAAAGTGGGTCCAAAGGAAACTAGGGACACGTCCAAAGGAAACTAGGGACACATCAGTGCATTCAAAGAAAACTATGGATAGTCCATAAAAAGAAGGCCCTCTATCTCAGCAAGGATCGACATAGCAAGGTTCAAGGAAAGATGAATTTGCATTTCTCTTAGAGTCAGATCATGATACAAAGCTCTCGCTTAGCCCCTAGACTAAGGCGAGTTGAGACACAAGAACAATTAGAACCCCCAAATCAAGACAAATTGGGATTGGAAGGAATAGCAAGGACCTCAAGAAATACAAAGGAAGCTTGGACAACAATAGCAAAGAAAAAAAATCTCCTTCAATAACACATCCAATGGTGACAAGAAGTATAATATCACCAATTTGTCATAACTTACTCACCTAAGAAACATCATGACTAAGTTTTTGTGAACATAAGTGTTTTTTATATTTAACCAATAAAGAGGTGACAATTTTACTTGAAATATAAAGCCAACAATTTTGTAATATAGTTGTATAAAACCAACAATTAGCCAACAATTTTTGTAATATTTTTGTGAGCCTTCTCTAAAGTTTTTTTATAATACAAATATCTCCCAACTATGATTTAAAAAAAAAAACCTATAAAACTTGTATTCATTGTGTTAGTTTCATTTTCAATATATTGAAAAATAAAATAATATTTTAAATAAAACCAACAATTTTGTAATATAATTGTATAAAGTGAGCAATTTTTGTAATATTTTTGTGAACTTTTACAAGAGTTTTTTAATAATACAAATATCTCCCAGCTATGATTTAAAAAAAAACTTATATAACTTTTATTCATTATGATAGTTTCATTTTCAATATATTGAAAAATAAAATAAAATTTTAAATATTATATATTTTGAGTGACTTAATAAATAAACAAGTTCATTTTTTTCAATTAATGAATTCAAAGTTCCATCCTCAAACCCGTTCCCACTCATTTTTTGAAATTCATAAACTCAACTCCGGTTCTTATTAAAATAGATTAAAATTCCAAAAATTTTATGGTTAATTTTTTTTTATCAATCAAAGGTATTATAACTTTCAATAGATTTTTGAAATAATTTTTATCAAAAAATATTAGTTTTGTTGTTACTTACATTTTTTAAAAAACTTTAAATGAATAAACTAATTTTTTTGTCTTTTTATTTTTTCAAAAAAAAAAAAAAATGTTATAATTTTTTTTTTTCAAATTTTAACTATTGAATCATTTTAAAATAAAATAGGTTGAATCATTTTAAAATAGGTTGGACAAAATAATTTTATGATCAAAATTCTTATTCACATTTCCATGAAATTTGATAACTAAGAGCAGATGACCCTCGAATAAGGTACTCCTCCACCCTTTGCTAAGTAACAATGATTAAAAAAATAATTCTAAATCATGAAAATTTTGAATTATTAAATCAGCTTAAAGGAAAGATTTATAAGATTACTTTATTCAGGAACAAAATCACCATTTATAGGGAGTTGAAAGATCTATTAAAGAATAATGGCTAAATGCTATTATTAGTATTTGGTTTGAGTTTGTTACTGAGAGTTGAGATATTATCTCAACTATCTAGATTGTGTATTTAAGATAGTTATCTATCTTAAGCTACTTGTAGTTGTATTTATATTGTGATTATATGTAATGAAATATAAATTTGAAGTGAATCTTGTTTTCTGTTTTGGTATCAGAGCCTAGACCTGTGGGTAAACTCCGTCACGGGAGTCCCAGGGATGCGTGAGAGTGGATTGTTTATTCTTATTTTTATTTGCTTGAGTGTGAGTATTTCTGTGTGAAGGAGACTCTCGCCTTATGAATAAAGATCCACTGCGTGAAGACACTGTAGCTGGAGTGAGATCCGCTACCCAAGGTAAATGCTGCCAGAACGAAGAAGAATGCTGCCATAAGAGAGGGCATTGTTAGGTTATCGCTGAGGATAACTGTTGCATTGGGGGCTGACGACATGGAGAAAATCACTATGCAGAATACTGTGCCTGTCATTGGTGAGGGAGGAGGGCAGATTTCCATCACAATTATAGATCCGTGAATGGGCAATCTAAATATTTTTTTTAAGCTGCAGAACATTGTCATTGCTATGAAAAATAGAGCCGCTTGCTCCGAGAAAATGCAGTAATTATTTGAATAGAAAATGCGTGAATTTGGCTACATTTTTTTGATTGATTTTCTTTAGTTTTGTAATTTTAGCAGCAGATGTTTGCTAGAGTGAGACAAATGCTTTCAATTCCAAGAACAAGAAAAATCCCACTAAAGATAAGCGAGGATGAAGGTGAAATACAGAACAATGTTTTCAATATGCCGCCCAAGAAAGCTCCACAGGTTCATACATATGGAAACAAACATTTAGAAGCAGTTAACTAGCTGTACCAGTTATTGTGTGGAGTTTTAAAATGGTTTGTAAAATTTATGATGAAGAACCAACTATAAGAACAGAGTACCATAATTTAAATTAGTGGTTCTTAACGTTTTTCGGGGCCAGAAGAATATTTCACTAGTTTGATTATGTTTACAGTCTGTTAAAAGCTAGAGATTCTTGTTGTACTTCGGTGCTTCAAGATCGTCAGTTACAACTTATCCTTGTCTATATTGTTGTAGTGTGATTAAAGAAGGTCAATTGTATGATTGACTGCTGAAAATGTCCAGTAATCATATCATTGTCCTATATAACTGTCGAAATTTGCTCTTCGGGGGAATTTCACAGATGGTAGTGTATCCATAGGATAATTCAGTGTCGACGCTATACTTTGGAGTAGTCAAGAAGCGTCAATCGTACGAATAGAATACGTCAATGATGGTCTGAAGCGGTTATACTTTAAATGGGTCAAGAGGTAGCCCGAAATTGTGGAGAAGAAAAGAGCGAAAACCGGAGATTGGAGAGTGGGTAGAGTTGCTAATGAAGACCACCCGAACAAAGATGGCATATATGAATTGTATGTAGTTATTATATTGTAAAAATAAAAACAAAAAATGACATTTCTCCATTAAAAGAGAGTGTTGGAGAATAATGACTAAATGCCATGATTAGTATTTGGTTTGAGTTTGTTACGGAGAGTTGAGATATTATCTCAACTATCTAGATTGTGTACTTAAGATAGCTATCTATCTTAAGCTACTTGTAGTTGTATTTATATTGTGATTATAAGTAATGAAATATAGATTTGAAGTGAATCTTGTTTTCTGTTTGGATCATTATAGCTAACCATCAATATCCAATCCACTATATAACATTGAATGCTGTGGCAAATAGATTATAGATTATCTGATATGAAAGCAATTCAGATCAAACAACCTATAACAACCTATAACCCACCTAGTGAATCATTTCAATGATGTGTAGCAGACTTGATAACCACTGCCACCTTCGCGACTCGGTACGTCTCCATGTGCGTGGAAATCATTTCGCTCTAGGTGTCAGTGTAATGAATGACAATAAATGACACGCTATTAACTGTTTGCTTTTCAACTCTATCAGCTAATGCGCCGTTATGGCTAAAGTGATGATAAAATTTTATGGCTAAAGTGATGATAAAATATAGTATAAACTTATCTGACTTCAAAATTTAATATTTGGCGTTCGGTGTTGACATGACTGAAGACAGAAGAAGCGAATATTTGGCGTTCGGTGTTGAGATGACTGAAGAAGCGAATATTTCAAACATAGTTGAAGACACGTGAACGTGAAGGACACTAAAAATATCGCTATAAAAGGAGGGCCTTCAGCGTCCAAATTCAACGGAAAATTGCATTTAATGCAGTGCTAAGATGGAAACTAGTGTCCGACTAATGAAATCGATGAGGTTCTCCGTGATGGTGATGGCCTTGGTTACAATGGCGACGATGAATTTCTATTTTGTGTCTGCAGAGCAATGCGGACGGCAAGCAAGCGGAGTGCTCTGTACCGGCGGCGTACAGGGAGTCTCATCTGTCATCACTGAAAGCATTTTCAATAATTTATTGAAGCACAGAAACGACGCCGGTTGCAAGGCCAAAGGATTCTACTCCTACGACGCCTTCATTGCGGCTGCCAATGCTTTCCCTGGTTTCGGCACCACCGGCGATCTCACTAGTCAGAAAAGAGAGCTCGCTGCTTTCTTTGGCCAAACCTCCCACGAAACCACAGGTAATATTTTCATCTCTATTACTAGTGATTTCTTTCTATTTTATCTAACTTGGCTTTACAACTCATATGGTAAAAAATATGGTTAAACAGGCGGATGGCCGACGGCCCCAGACGGCCCGTACGCGTGGGGTTATTGTTTCAAAGAGGAGCAAGGCAATCCTCCCGGCGAGTACTGCCAGGCGTCCTCCCAATGGCCCTGTGCATCTGGGAAGAGATACTACGGACGAGGGCCCGTTCAAATATCATGGTCGGTCATTTCTATATCGTCTCAATTTTAATTTCCTCAATTGTATTCTGCACAGGCGCACCCAAAAAAATCTAGAAGCAATTTAAGTCTAATGCATCGTTTGCCCAAAAAATTCTGAATGAAATGTAAGCTTAATACGCCGTTTGCTCAATTTGATTTGTAATTTCAGGAACTACAACTATGGACCGGCCGGGAAGGCAGTTGGATTCGACGGCATAAACAACCCGGACATTGTTGCTAACGATGCCACGGTCTCTTTTAAGACGGCGGTGTGGTTCTGGATGACCGAACAGTCTCCAAAGCCTTCCTGCCACAACGTGATGGCCGGGGGATGGGGTCCGTCCGGCAGCGACACCGCCGCCGGGAGAGCGGCGGGATATGGAGTGGTAACCAACATCATCAACGGCGGGTTGGAGTGCGGGAAAGGCAGCGACTCGAGGCAGGAGGACCGCATCGGGTTCTACAAAAGATACTGCGACATTCTCGGCGTGAGCTACGGATCAAACCTGGACTGCAACAGCCAGAAGCCTTTCGGCTTTGCGGCTCAATCTCAACCTCGCCTTATCAAAACCGTGGTTTAAATACTGTTCATAATCTGTGTTTTGTGGTGGCCTTTGNTTCATTGTTGAGTTTGATCTTGTTGAGGACAATGATTTGATTTTAAAAGTTATGGACACTAGTTTTGGGAAAATTCGGGATTATGTATGAAACCATGGGCTGCATCCTTTGAACTAATGACACAAACCCTTTCCTCAGCTCTTATGTGGGTTAGACTGGTCCAGATTGGATCATTATATAATTTGTCATCTATCTTGGTACATTCTAGGTGGAAAATTCAGAAGAATTGGCTTGTAGGGCCCATTTTAGTGGCAGGGCCTAGTTTGGAGGTTTGTGGTCTGGAACCTTCCAGAGCCATCTTGAGGCATCAAATGACATTTTTGGGGTTCAAACATTTTCAAGAAAAGCATCCATCCCCTTGGTGATGTTCTACACACCAAGACCTTTCCAACGATGTGAAAATTACATAAATTGGAGCTTGTATGTGGAAGTTGTGCCTCCCTCGAGGTGACCTACCTTGTTGACCACCATGGTACCAATTGGATGCCATGTCAACCTCCATTACTCACACATGTGGGGCTAGTCATGTGAAACTTTCAAGAAAATTCTAGAACATCCAGAACCCTAACTAATTGAGGGTTGAAGATGAAAAACACCTAACTCTAGACGATTATCGAGCTATGTTAAATACTAGGATGCTAGGAGGAGAAGGGGTTCCATTCTTTAGTATTGCACGTGTTCCATAGTTGAGCACAACATGTAAGAGTGGTATTTTGAGAGCATAATAGATAAAGTAAGAACTTTTATAGCAACAATTCAGGCCATAGTGCCAAAGGTAACTCCATAGCGAGTGCCTCTTTCTTTGTACTTTCTTTTCATAACTAAATAAAAGAGGGAAAAGCACAGACCTCACCTTCTAGTTGGTTTTCTTCCATAATGGGTTTTCGAGGATACGTCTCGTGTTCATTTTTGTGGATGGTGTGTTCATTTGCTTATTCTTTCTTTCTCATATTTCAACTATTTTTGTAATTTTGAGCAATAAGCTAGTGGTAACAAATTTGAGATCTAAGGAAATAAAATTGCATAGTAAAAAAAAATAGTATAATACAAGATCTATTGTGACAAACTGTGCCATTGAAATATCCATGGAAGTTCACAGATCATAGACTTCCAAATCAGCCTTTGAATTTTGGGGGTTTAGGTTCTCTTTGAGCCATTGGAGAAGCCCTTGGAAGACAATGCTATAGAATTTTTGAAAGAAAGAATCGAAGCACCACTACATACGCTTGAATATGTGTGGAAATGAACTTCAACAAATGATTTCCAATAGAAATGTTTTTGACAAGTGAAAACTACGCCTAAACACAAAAGCTTCATTATGAACATGTTGAACTTTCCACTGTAGAGCTTGCTTTAAACAAGGCATTTAGCAACAATGTACCCAAAAGGGCCAAGGCAAGTTAGGAAGCATCAACAAAAACCAACCTGGTGGGTTGGTGTCAAGGAAGAACATCAATTGATTACCAAGGAAGGTCCACTTGAACTGGACCTTCACATGGAAGAGCCAAAAGTGGGTCCAAAGGAAACTAGGGACACGTCCAAAGGAAACTAGGGACACATCAGTGCATTCAAAGAAAACTATGGATAGTCCATAAAAAGAAGGCCCTCTATCTCAGCAAGGATCGACACAACAAGGTTCAAGGAAAGATGAATTTGCATTTCTCTTAGAGTCAGATCATGATACAAAGCCCTCGCTTAGCCCCTAGACTAAGGCGAGTTGAGACACAAGAACAATTAGAACCCCCAAATCAAGACAAATTGGGATTGAAAGGAATAGCAAGGACCTCAAGAAATACAAAGGAAGCTTGGACAACAATAGCAAAGAAAAAAAATCTCCTTCAATAACACATCCAATGGTGACAAGAAGTATAATATCACCAATTTGTCATAACTTACTCACGTAAGAAACATCATGAGTAAGTTTTTGTGGACATAAGTGTTTTTTGTATTTAACCAATAAAGAGGTGACAATTTTACTTGAAATATAAAGCCAACAATTTTGTAATATAGTTGTATAAAGCCAACAATTAGCCAACAATTTTGTAATATTTTTGTGAGCCTTCACAACTATGATTTAAAAAAAAATCCTATAAAACTTGTATTCATTGTGATAGTTTCATTTTCAATATATTGAAAAATAGAATAATATTTTAAATAAAACCAACAATTTTGTAATGTAATTGTATAAAGCCAACAATTTTTGTAATATTTTTGTGAGCCTTCACTAGAGTTTTTTAATAATACAAATATCTCCCAACTATGATTTAAAAAAAAAACTTATATAACTTTTATTCATTGTGATAGTTTCATTTAAAGCCAACAATTTTTGTAATATTTTTGTGAGCCTTCACTAAAGTTTTTTAATAATACAAATATCTCCCAACTATGATTTAAAAAAAAAACTTGTATAACTTTTATTCATTGTGATAGTTTCATTTTCAATATATTGAAAAATAAAATAATATTTTAAATATTATATATTTTGAGTGACTTAATAAATAAACAAGTTCATTTTTTTCAATTAATGAATTCAAAGTTCCATCCTCAAACCCATTCCCACTCATTTTTTGAAATTCATAAACTCAACTCCGGTTCTTATTAAAATAGATTAAAATTCCAAAAATTTTATGGTTAATTTTTTTTTTTATCAATCAAAGGTATTATAACTTTCAATAGATTTTTGAAAGATTTTTTAATCAAAAAATATTAGTTTTGCTATTTTTTGCTATTACTTATATTTTTTAAATTTTTTTAAGTGGATAAACTTATTTTTTTGTTTTTTTATTTAAAAAATAAATAAAAATAAAAAAGTATTATAATTTTTTTTTTTCAAATTTTAACTATTGAATCATTTTAAAATAGGTTGGACAAAATAATTTTATGATCAAAATTCTTATTCACATTTCCATGAAATTTGATAACTCAGAGCAGATGACCCTCGAATAAGGTACTCCTCCACCCTTTGCTAAGTAACAATGATTAAAAAAATAATTCTAACTCCTGAAAATTTTGAATTATTAAATCAGCTTAAAGGAAAGATTTATAAGATTACTTTATTCAGGAACATAATCACCATTTATAAGATAGAGTTGGAGAATCTATTAGAGAATAATGGCTAAATGCCATTATTAGTATTTGGTTTGAATTTGTCATTGAGAGTTGAGATATTATCTATCTTAAGTTACTTGTAGTTGTATTTATATTGTGATTATACGTAATGAAATATAGATTTGAAGTGAATCTTGTTTTTTTTTTTGGTATCAGACCCTGAGTCTTGTGGGTAACTCCCTCACGGGAGTCCCAGGTATGCGTCAGAGTGGATTGTTTATTCTTATTTTTATTTGCTTGAGTGTGAGTATTCTTGTGTGAATGAGACTCTCGCCTTATGAATAAAGATCCGTTGCGTGAAGAGACTGTAGCTAGAGTGAGATCCGCTACCCAAGGTAAATGCTGCCAGAACGAAGAAGAATGCTGCCATAAGAGAGGGCATTGTTAGGTTATCGTTGAGGATAACTGTTGCATTGGAGGCTTACGACATGGAGAAAATCGCTATGCAGAATACTGCGCCTGTCATTTGTGAGGGAGGAGGGCAGATTTCCATCACAGTTATAGATCCGTGAATGGGCAATCTAAATATTTTGTTTGAGTTGCAGAACATTGTCGTTGCTATGAAAAATAGAGTCGCTTGCTCCGAGAAAATGCAATAATTATTTGAATAGAAAATGCGTGAATTTGGCTACATGTTTTTTATTGATTTTCTTTAGTTTTGTAATTTTCTGCAGCAGATGTTTACTAGAGAGACAAATTCTTTCAATTCCAAGCACAAGAAAAATCCCACTAAAGATAAGCGAGGATGAAGGTGAAATACAGAACAATGTTTTCAATATGCCGCCCAAGAAAGCTCCACAGGTTCATACATATGGCAGCGAACATTTAGAAGCAGTCAACTAGTTGTACCAGTTATTGTGTGGAGTTTTAAAATGGTTTGTAAAATTAATGATGAAGAACCAACTATAAGAACAGAGTACCATAATTTAAATTAGTGGTTCTTGACGTTTTTCGGGGCCACAAGAATATTTCGCTAGTTTGATTATGTTTACAGTCTGTTAAAAGCTAGAGATTCTTGTTGTACTTCGGTGCTTCAAGATCGTCAGTTACAGGTTATCCTTGTCTCTATTGTTGTAGTGTGATTAAAGAAGGTTAATTGTATGATTGACTGCTGAAAATGTCCAGTAATCATATCATTGTCCTATATAACTGTCGAAATTTGCTCTTCGGGGGAATTTCACAAATGGTAGTGTATCCATAGGATAATTCAGTGTCGAGATTATACTTTGGAGTAGTCAAGAAGCATCAATCCTACGAATAGAATACGTCAATGATGGTCTGAAGCGGTTATACTTTAAATGGGTCAAGAGGTAGCCCGAAATTGTGGAGAAGAAAAGAGCGAAAACCGGAGATTGGAGAGTGGGTAGAGTTGCTAATGAAGACCAGGTGAACAAAGATGACATATATGAATTGTATGTAGTTACTATATTGTAAAAATAAAAACAAAAAATGGCATTTCTCCATTAAGAGAGAGTGTTGGAGAATAATGACTAAATGCCATTATTAATATTTGGTTTGAGTTTGTTACCGAGAGTTGAGATATTATCTCAACTATCTACATTGTGTACTTAAGATAGCTATCTATCTTAAGTTGTATTTATATTGTGAATATTGTGATTATAAGTAATGAAATATAGATTTGAAGTGAATCTTGTTTTCTGTTTGGATCACTATAGCTAACCATCAATATCCAATCCACTATATAACATTGAATGCTGTGGCAAATGGATTATAAATTATCCGATATGAAAGCAATTCAGATCAAACAGCCTATAACCCGACAACCTATAACAACCTATAACCCGTGTAGCAGACTTGATATCCACTGCCACCTTCGCGACTCGGTACGTCTCCATGTGCGTGGAAATCATTTCGCTCTAGGGTCAGTGTAATGAATGACAATAAATGACACGCTATTAACTGTTTGCTTTTCAACTCTATCAGCTAATGCGCCTTTATGGCTAAAGTGATGATAAAATATAGTATAAGCTTATCTGACTTCCAAATTTAATATTTGGCGTTCGGTGTTGAGATGACTGAAGACAGAAGAAGCGAATATTTGGCGTTCCGTGTTGAGATGACTGAAGAAGCGAATGTTTCAAACATAGTTGAAGACACGTGAACGTGAAGGACACTAAAAATATCGCTATAAAAGGAGGGCCTTCAGCGTCCAAATTCAACGGAAAATTGCATTTAATGCAGTGCTAAGATGGAAACTAGTGTCCGACAAATGAAATCGATGAGGTTCTCCGTGATGGTGATGGCCTTGGTTACAATGGCGACGATGAATTTCTATTTTGTGTCTGCAGAGCAATGCGGACGGCAAGCAAGCGGAGTGCTCTGTACCGGCGGCGTACAGGGAGTCTCATCTGTCATCACTGAAAGCATTTTCAATGATTTATTGAAGCACAGAAACGACGCCGGTTGCAAGGCCAAAGGATTCTACTCCTACGACGCCTTCATTGCGGCTGCCAATGCTTTCCCCGGTTTCGGCACCACCGGCGATCTCACTAGTCAGAAAAGAGAGCTAGCTGCTTTTTTTGGCCAAACCTCCCACGAAACCACAGGTAATATTTTCATCTCTATTACTAGTGATTTCTTTCTATTTTATCTAACTTGGCTTTACAACTCATATGGTAAGAAACATGGTTAAACAGGCGGATGGCCGACGGCCCCAGACGGCCCGTACGCGTGGGGTTATTGTTTCAAAGAGGAGCAAGGCAATCCTCCTGGCGAGTACTGCCAGGCGTCCTCTGAATGGCCCTGTGCATTTGGGAAGAGATACTACGGACGAGGGCCCGTTCAATTATCATGGTCGGTCATTTCTATATCGTCTCAATTTTAATTTCCTCAATTGTATTCTGCACAGGCGCACCCAAAAAAATCTAAAAGCAATTTAAGCCTAATGCATCGTTTGCCCAAAAAATTCTGAATGAAATGTAAGCTTAATACGCCGTTTGCTCAATTTGATTTGTAATTTCAGGAACTACAACTATGGACCGGCCGGGAAGGCAGTTGGATTCGACGGCATAAACAACCCGGACATTGTTGCTAACGATGCCACGGTCTCTTTTAAGACGGCGGTGTGGTTCTGGATGACCGAACAGTCTCCAAAGCCTTCCTGCCACAACGTGATGGCCGGGGGATGGGGTCCGTCCGGCAGCGACACCGCCGCCGGGAGAGCGGCGGGATATGGAGTGGTAACCAACATCATCAACGGCGGGTTGGAGTGCGGGAAAGGCAGCGACTCGAGGCAGGAGGACCGCATCGGGTTCTACAAAAGATACTGCGACATTCTCGGCGTGAGCTACGGATCAAACCTGGACTGCAACAGCCAGAAGCCTTTCGGCTTTGCGGCTCAATCTCAACCTCGCCTTATCAAAACCGTGGTTTAAATACTGTTCATAATCTGTGTTTTGTGGTGGCCTTTGTGTTGTTAGGGTTGCAGTGCGATCTCCATCTGTTTGCCGCATAATAAAATAGAATAAAATCCATATAAATTAACTCTAGCATTCGACGAGCGTGGTATGGTTTTTTAACTGTTGAGAATCATGTGGGTGGATTTGGTATTAACCATGATTAGGATTCATATATCCAATCTCCATTGAGGTTTCGAGCATGTCAATATTCTTCCGAATTTTAAAACTCAAATAATAAAAACAATCCTTCCCTGAATCGGTGTGATGATAAAAGGCAAAAAGCAAAAGTCCACCGAGGTGGCTCGCTACTTATACTTTGAATTCTAAAATAGAGTTAGATACAGATACTTTTCTACAGTTTTTTTTTTTTTAAATACACATGTTTTGCTTCTTTAATACAAACGTGGAGTAGAATAAAAAGACAAGGTCCCTTTGTAAACTTCACTATTTCTTATACTTCGAATTCTAAAATAAGCGTTCCGTACAGATGTTATTTTACATATAGAAACCCTTTTTAAAAACTACACATTTGTTTTACTACAGAAACATGGAATACAATAACAATACAAAGTTAGCAATGTATAAACATTTTGTACTTTTCGTTGTCCAGTGTTGGCGGGGAAAATAGTTGATGTGACAAATTAACATTTTTATATTTTAGATTATCTATGTTTAAACTTTTATTACTGTTGGAGTAAAAAGTAGTTTATGTTATAAATTAATCTTAAAAAAATAGTTGATGTTATAAATTAAATTTATATTTTTATATTTAATTATTTAAACTTTTATTACTGTTGGAGTAAAAAGTAGTTTATGTTATAAATTAATCTTAAAAAAATAGTTGATGTTATAAATTAAATTTATATTTTTATATTTAATTATAATAAAAATTTAATTTGTACAGTTTCGAAAATTAGGAAGGTTGGGAAAGTAGATATGAATGTCCTAAATCTTATTTCAATAAAATTCAATAAAATTGAAGATTAATCTAGGAAAATGTTTCTCTTATTGCAACAACTATAATATTAAAATTATTAATTTAATTTGTGTTAATAATTATATGAATATATTTAACACAATAATGAAACTTTAATATCTATAAATATTTCATAAGAAACAAAATTGAAAAATACATATATACAATTTTAACATCTTTTTAAAATTAAACTTTACATATATAAACTTTAAACATCTTTGTAAATTTGACTCTATGAAAATACATCTTAGTTTTATAATAATATTTTGAATAAATATAATGAAAATATTTGTATTAACATTATTAATGAAAATAATGAAAATATTTTAATTTGATATAATTCTAATTTAAAACTATTATTTTACCACACTGGTTCCAAGCTCCTTTTTTTTAATGTTGAAGTTCCCAAAAAACTCTCAAAAGAATTCTCACTCAATTGAGGACGTTCCCAACCAATTTCCAAGCTCCCCAAAAAAACTAATTTCAGAGATATTGGAAATGTTGAAAGTCGTTCCTGTGCAACTATGATTAACTGGGTTGTCTGGCCATCTCCTGTAATTAAAAGTGAGTTAGTTCATTAGTGCTGGGGATTTTATCCTTCAAATTTTATCGTCAATTTTAAGTCTTTTCGCACAGTCCGGTTAAAAGCACTACTGCAAAATTTGAGGCCAAACCGCAATTGTAAATTGGAGAAATTTGTACATAATTCATGGTGTTGCTTTAATGGATATCTTTACATTATGGGCAACTTTAATGAGGACCTCATTCATCCGAGTGCTGTAATACAAATCTATCATCATGGTAAATACTAAGGATTTTGGAACCTAATTGATCTGCACATTTTTAAAGTAAAATATCGTTTAACAGATTGTATTAAATTTGAAGCTCTCGAATAATTCTTGAACTTATTGACGAAATTAACAAGGCTTCTGTTACATATTGTAGATGAATTCCTTTCATTTTTAATCTGTTATAACCGATCGTTCCATAAATAGACCATCACTAAATAGCCATTTGGATACTGTTTTTCTGTTTTCTTCATAACATCTCATCTATCCTTCGATAAACTGTTTGATCATTTGATTTATTGGTACTGAATCAAAATAAGATAACATTTTTTTTTCACTTGCCCTTTGCTAAGTGTTTTTCTACCTTTTAAAAATTCTTGGCCAAGTTTTATGTTTCAAGCCCTTAATGAGTTGATGTTCTACACAAATTATGCATTTTCAATGTTTCTCTTAATTTGCTGAAAGAACACTATCATCCGTGTGTGGAAATGTAAAACATGAGCATCTAATGGCGTAGGTTGAAATTGTGTCACCTCTTTCATAGTGTTTCAACATTGAAATCTGCAATTTTAATTATTTTTCTAAAAATTTTGTGACAAAGTCAATTTGAAGTAGCATTAAATCTTATTGTCTCGACAAGAAACGGAAAAAGCACCCAGCACGACATTGTATATGTTAAAATATTTCATGGCACATTTGTTTCTTGACAAGAAGGGCAAAAAGCACAAAACACTACATCGTATATGCTAAAATATTTCATGGCACATTGGTTTTTGGCTTAAGCCTACCTTCGGCCGGCTAGAGAACGTTTTCAAGAATATATTGTGTGATGGTTAAGAAATTAATAAAGAAATTTACAGATTTGATGAATCTGACATGCTTGAACTTAGTTGGCATAGCCAAATTAAGGGATAAGTTTAAATTTAATTTTTTAGTATTTAATTTTTCAAATTTTTAATATATATTATTGTTTTTCTCAACTTGCTTCTTCATGTAAATTTGGACAAGCTTTCACATTAAAAATTATAATAGTTATAATTTTTATAAATTAGAATATTATCAAATTATGAAATTATACAAATTTATGTATTATATTATCTTTAAAAATAAAAAAAGATGTTTATCTTTAACTTTATTAATATTATAAATTTATAAGTTCTAATTTATGGTGACTCAATCATCATTTCACCTCTTGTATACTTAGTGGATGACTAATGTGAATATGCACATGTGAAACCAAATGTTCCCCAAGATGGAAAAATTGAAGTTGTTGTGTAGGATAATGGGTGTTGATGTCATTACCATGTTAAGTAGCGAGGAATATCACATATTCAACTTTATTTAGTATCCATATCCAAGGATAGAGTGGAAGATGTGTTTGTTATCACACAAGTTGTAGGTTGGGGAAAGTTCGACCCAACCACCAAAATGGCGACAACTAAGAGAAGACCTACCCACTATCACCTTAGGCAGGTATTTCCGTCACTTCAAAGGTGAGGTAGTCACCTCAATGGGTTAATCCCGGTGACCCTAGGGGGGATTGAGACAAAAATGAAATGTATGGATGGAGGCCCCTAAAGGTCAATTCTAAATGGTAGAGGGAACTTGGAAATGAGTCTTGGGAAAGGTAGGGTTGCCAATGCTTTGAGTGGCCTGCTGAGAGTAAGATACCTTCCCGAGACACAATGAAAACCAAGTATACTTGTAATATGTTAGGTGGACAAGTAAGTTAATCTTGTGGTCGCTAATTGTAGCAATAATCAATGATATATATCAACATATAAAAGGTAATAAGGTCTGTAATATAAGTGCTAAAAGTCCAATTGAATAAGCACAAGACAGGGTAGTAAAGACTAGTTTAACTCAACAATGATATAGTAAGACTTTAGCACAAAAGAAATGATGTCAGAAAAAGCTAACTACAATGATATTTATCATCTTTATGGCTATAGAAAACCAAGCCTTATAACATAAAAATAAGCCAATGAAAATCACTTCAAACTAACTCAAAAAGTGAGCTGGGGTTAGTTGTTTGTTAGGGAAAAGTTATAATCAATTTTTAGGGTTAGTTTAGGAATTATATAGGTTTAGAGGGTTATATTTATGCATCCCTAATGGTTTTAGGTTAGTTTTGTAACATAAGCAAGTTTTAGTGGGTGAAAGAGGATGCCTCAATGAGGAAAGATAGCCTAGGGCTCAAGGAACAATGTCCAAGTGAGAGAACTTCAAAACATCAAATTTTCACGTTTACCAATGCAACTTTTATTTCTCCAATGCAACGACTAGTGCCTTTAATTATGGGTTAATGGGGTTAAAAGTAAAGAGCTAGAGCTACTACCTCCTTGGGGATATAAATGTTCGTATTCTCCAAGGCAAGTAACGAATCTAGGGTTTAAAAATAAGGGGTGTATGTACTTATACTTCCTTAGCAAACCCTTGCAAAACAATAATTCTATGCTTAAAATTATGGTGGAGCTAGAGTAGGGGTGTATGCACTTATACTTCCTACTTAGCCTTAGCAAAATCAGCCTTGATCTTGAATTACAAATGATAGTAACAAGTAAAATATCTTACCAATCCAAATAGCACAAGATAAACCATAACATGCCAAGATAAACCACCACAATAGCTAGAAAAAGACTGCCAAGAGATAACGCACCATCATCATCAACTCCATAACCAAAGAAACACCATACCATAGCACAAGAGAACAAAAATCTTCAAGGGTAGTGAAAATTTTAGAGGTTAGCTCTTCACAATGGGAGAGTTATGTTCCAATGAGATTCACATGCTCTCTTATTTATAGAAAATGTTTAACTCATAGTTTGTCCACATAATTTAGGGTAAACCACAAGAAAAGGGGTCAAAATCCCTAATCTTTCCCCTATACAAAATAATATTAAACAATTCACTCTAAAATTTACTTTTTGCACAAATGAAACCTTAAAAGAAGAGGACGTCTTCCCTTTAGGGGATGTTTTGGCACTTTGAAGAAGTCGTTGGGGTAGTAGAAGCATGGATAGGCCTCCAAAGGCCACTTGTCACTCATCCAAGTCCTCATCCCCATGGTTAAAGTCTTCATCTCCTCAAAATGTCCATGTGTCAATGAGTCGTGTCTTCACCACCAAACCCTAGCCCCTCTAGGTGATGTCAAGCCTCCAAAGATGATGTTTTGCCTCTTCTAGGAAAAATGTTTGGCATGTGAGGGCTAGGTCATGTCATCCATGATGTATTCTAGGCATCCAAAGGCACATCTCTATCATATGGTATTCAGGCCCTTGGCATCCATCATGTGGGCTTGAAGCCCAAGATAGGCTTGTTCTCCCAAAACGGACCACCAAGCAAGGTCCTGCAAAGACAAATAAGCACACACTCCAAATATCTCAAGTCATAATATCATGGTGAGTAAATCAAATCAATAAATGAGCCACCTAAGTATGTGCATCAAAGATTACCTGGTCAACAAGTAATTTCTCAAAGACATTATGCAACTTTCCAAGCTTGGGTATGGGACGGTTGACGAGGTGTCCTATTGGGTAGATATTTCCCTAGTTCAAAAAGTGTTTCCCAAGTGATTCCTCTCTAAGCCATGTGAAGTAGATGAAGTGGTTATGGATCATCACTCATTGGGCATGGGGTTCATGACATACAAGGGGTTGTAGTGTCTCATTCATGGGTGCCTTTGTAGAGGGTGTGTGGCACCTTCATTTACAATGCACTTTTTCCAAGCCCATCCTCTTTCCATTCTTTGTTTCTTTCATGTTTTAATGAACGAGTTGAAGGCCACTGTCCTGGCATGGTGTCCAGATAATGACAATGTCACTCAAAAATACCTTGTGGAAATGAGAAGGTTGGCTCATGATGAGACCCTGTTTCTCTCAGTTGTGTAATTGAGAGGCACTAGCTTGGCTTGGTGACCAGATGATGGTAATGTCATACTGCTAGATACCCATGATGATGATAATATGGCTCATGATGAGACCTCCTATCCTCCAACTAACCCCTTAAGAATTCATTATCATTTATTCTTGTAGGTCCCCCTTTTCTTACAAAGAAGTGTTTCATTGTTTTCTCGGGGGATCCCTAGGCGAATCATATGGAAGGTCTATATATAGGATTTTATATTTTTAGCCAACAATAATCCCTTTGGGCTTTGATCCCCTTCTTCAAATGGAATGAGGGACAACCCCTTCTTGGGTCAATACACCCTAAAAATCCCAAGAGACAAGGAAATGGGGGTTTTAGGTGATGGAAAGTGGTAAGTATGGTTGAGAACGATATGATGGCTCTTCAAGGGAATTCCTAGTAGCAAATCCATTCCCTTGGAAGACCACTTACTAGGGCACAATGTCAACCACCAAGGTGAAATGGGGAAAAGGCATAATGTTCAAGCATATGTCATAAAATCTAAAGCAATATAAGATACACCATACTCAAAATGACTCAAATATTGAAATGACACTCACCATAATACTTGAATTGTACCTCATGGAGCAAGGCCCGGAGCTTTTCAGAAGCCAACTGGTGTGGTGGATGCCATGCTAAATATCCTGACCTCTGTGGTGGTGATAAGTGTTGAAATAATGCAACTGCCCCAACAATTTTTATTGAAGACCCATAATTAATTAAAGGTGGGTTTACCCACCCAGAGTGAGAAGTCGGCCCTGCCAGTGACACCCCTTCACACGTGCCAGTTTTGTATAAATAAGAGGCTAGCGCCTCACTTCTAACACACAACTCACTTGCTCATTCTCTTAT
>SNQJ01S0017900.1:2749-17917 GCA_010110895.2 Picea sitchensis | reverse complement strand
AAAATATGAGTAGCATAATACTTTGGCAAATTGTAGTTTCCCAAGCAATGCCATCAAATAATTAACATAACAAAACATAGGCCCTCAAGATCATTTTGATTAAACAAACAATGATTTATTGGTTTAATTTTTGGAGGATACAAGCTGTTGAAAGAGCATGGATTAATTTTTAGCTAACAAGCACTATATGGAAGAATTTGAAGTATATGTTCATAATGGAAGATTTGAGGTCGAGGAAAATCTCATTGATTTGTAAGAACTGATATGTGGTTCTTCTCACCTATCACATCTTATACATTGAAAAGAGGTAATCAAATTTCCTAAACATGTACCACCTATTCCTACTATGAAAGATAGATAAGGAAAACAATGGAAAGGTGAAAAGGTAAAATTTTCTAATCTATTGCAATGAGACTACAATAAACAAAAATATACAGAATATATGCGAAAGAAAGCTCTAAAAATGTTGTAGATTCAAAAACTCTCTGAATTGGCATGAGCTAGAAAGAAATTTTGAATCCCTACTTAACTTCAATAACAACACCAAATAGCTTTTTTATTTTCTTCTCGTTGGAAGAGTTGATTGACATGTAATAATTTTGCATGTTAGCAAATACTAAAATTTGTTGAGATGCTTCCCCATAGATAACCTCTTCAAATATTTTTTTTCTAACTATCTAATGCAACTACCCTACAAGTTGTTTCTTTAGAGCACCAAAATCCATCTCCAATCTCTCCAATTGCTTTGTTGCATTGTTATTGTACATAAATAAACCATAATAAAGATCACAACCATCTCCACAAGTGTTCTCAACAATTCGGAGCAATGTTTCATAACCTTTAGTATTAATTAGAGCACATTCCAAGTTTAACTTCACTAACATAATTCCCACAATGTGGGTAATAAATTGTTTTTCAGCAACATGGCGTCGATGTTCAACGCATGTCATCTCAACCATCTTGTAGCCTTCTTTTGTAAATATATTAAAAAATGTATAAGCACATTCTCCTCTTGCTCCTTTGCCAACCCTAACCTTTTCATAAACAAAAGGAAGGTCACTCAACCTAGCTTGTCCATTTTCAAGCCCAGACATACGATGGGTGCACAATATGTCAAAATCTAGAGGCAACACATATAAAAATAATTGCCTGGAAACTCTTGGACAAGACATTTGCAAATAACTTGTTTCTCTTAAAAAATGAGTTGAAAAAAACCTCAACAAAAACTCTATTTCTATAATAGATGAGCATAGAAATATAAACTCAAAATGCTCTTCACAAAAATCATCTACATTCTTGAAGAAAGAAACTCCCATCTTTTAAGAAATATAAGATCTATTCCGGAATGAGGCAATACTGTATGACCTTGCTTAATAAGGATTTTTGCAAGAAAGTGACAAAAATTACGAAATCCAACTATTTCTATCTTTAATAGACTATTCTTCTCGAGGTCTTCACTTTTCATGAATTCATAATCAAATGGTCGAGCAACATCCAATGCTCTAATCTTTAGATGTTCGAGAAGGGAATTATGCTCTTTATTTGATTTGTTCCCGACAGAAAACAGAGAAGTTGATCTATTGCTCAATATCCATGCTTGCATCCAAGGTTGTTTGACACCAAAGCAATGCTATGAAGACTAAAAGAAAATAGTTGAAAGTTTAACTGAAGTAGCCAAAAGCTCTTTCATCAAAAACCCAAAATGTAGAGCCCTTAACTTTGCATCTCGTGTTAGTGTGATTGAATGAGTTGAATTTTTTTTTACACTACATTAAAGTAGACGGTGTGGAGGAGAACAATTGGAAAGTCGTAGATGGATAGATGGAAATTGATCATAGGGAGCTTATAGACAAGAAAGGGCTGAGGGGAACCATCTCCTTAAAAATAAGCCTTCAACATAAACATATTGTTGTTGAAAATCACCTTGACATAATGGTTAAGTCAAATTTGTTTGAATTTTACAATGGTCATAAAGAATACTATCAGTTTGGAAATTGTGTGAATTTCAATGATAACGATAGACAAAACAAAGGCCAGTACTTACAACACCTAAGCAAAAACCTGGCACATGACCTTTGTTAAAGAATCCATAAGCCATTATTGCAATGGCAAGATCAACATTGAGGATAGCGAATACATCATTCAACTCAAAAGGTCCCTCCCTCGGTCAGTGATAAGACTGCCATAAAGAAGTGGATTCTCAATTACATATTACAAAACCAGTCTACTATGTTATAGTTGGGTTGTTTCATTAAATATCAAATCTTTGTCCACCTTTCTATAAATTTAGTTATACCTCATGCATATGCCACAAGGAGGCATGCCACATAGCTAGATGAGCCCAACAAGCCCAACATTCCATTCCAACCTGTAGAAGCACATTTGGAGTTTATAAGATTAAGTAGTTCCAAATATAATACAATCAACCCAAGTAGAAAATTTGCACATACCATGGTTCCCAATCCTAATGCAAATGTTCCAAAGATATTTGTGTAGGGAACCTCTCCACCCTACATACAAATTACATTACAGAACAAGAAAGGAAATATACACATATGATCATTAGAAAAGAAAAGACACTAGCTACTGAGAATTTATATCTTGTAGCAAAAACCCATCTAAACCTGTGTCTGAGATCCACTTGGAAGTGAAAGAATTAATAGTCTATTGTCTCATAATTGTGAAACGTAAACATTCAAAAGATGGGAAAGTGCTCACATCATTAATCTCAATTGTTCGCCCTATCCCGAGCGAAGTCCTCGTTAGTGCGCACCTTAGCATAGTCTTGGCATAGTTCATCCGATCTATGTAATATATTTGTAGGTGCAGGTGCACCATTTTTCAATGTGAATTGGCAGGCACAATCCGTGTTTTTGCTTCCTCTGTTCAATACCCATGATTCCCAGTCTAGATGGCTCGCCCATGCCTTTTTAGATAGGAAACAAGCTACCCCATCCACATTTATTATGGATTTAAGACACCTCATCAATTGATAAGAGTTGTTCACTGCCACAAAATAACTATTCTTTCAGTCGGTCACTGCCTCGCCATGCTGCTTCTTATGTCGGATTCTCGTTTCTGGCTATGGAAATATAGAGGCACCGGGGTTGTTCCTCGGGGTCACAGTCGAGTATTTATATATGTATTAACAATTTGTGCATACTATGTATAAGTTTCTGCTAATGCCTTAGATATTACCACTGAGAATTGGACACTAACCTGTATCTTCCAAAAAAATCGGTTGTACATAGCAATTGCGGACACTAAACCTGTATCTCCCAAACAAATCAGTAGTACATAGCAGCAACAACCATACTGGTGTTCGGCCTTCCTCCTGGCGACTATTTTATCTCATTGCCTTTTATTCTCATTCAAATAAACTCTACTACTTAATGAATTTGAAAATTTAGTAGCAGAATCATCGTCCTCGATGGACTCTGATTGTGTCTCTTACTGTTGGAATTTTTCAGTCAACGCAAAGAACAAAGGCAACACCTTCCTTCTCCCACGGAATTCAAAAAAACACAGACATAGCATAGCCCATTTATGTTAACTAAAGAAGTTTTATCAAATGCATCCCTTAACCTCACATCCCCTATCAGTGTGATTGATTGAATGAGTTGAAACCTCACATCCCCTATTAGTGTGATTTATTGAATGAGTTGAAAACGAGTTTCACTGTACATTAAAGGATACATGGAGAAGAACAATTGTTGGCCAGTAGTGGATGAACAAATTGTTTATAGGATATGGACAGACGACAAAGGTCTGAGGAGAACATCCCCTTAAAAGAAGGTCTTCGACGTAATTAGGAAAGTACGTTGAGCTTTTTCAAAAAGGTGCGAAGTAAAGCAATGAAATTTCCGGGTTCAAACCTGCACCTCACCCTCTGCTCTTTTTTGTCTTTTAGTTGTTATGCATGTCTGCTTGTAAAATTAAGTTTGTTTATGTAGTATTTTTTTCAAAAATCAAAACTTTAGTATTTTTTTCAAAAATCAAAACTTATGAAATTGTTGAAGTATCAAATCTTTTTTTTTTAGAGGTTTTTTTAAGAATAAATATTATTGTACTAATAAACATAGCATACTTAAACTAGTCAATTCAAAACATTATTTTAGACATGTATAATACAAGTGGGTACTTTTTGTAGTATCCTTAAACTAGTCTATTCAAAACATTCTTTTAGATATGTATAATACAAGAGGGTATTTTTTGTAATGAGGATGCTCCATAGTTGCATACCTCCATCACTATGTGGTTACATCATTGTGAATCCAACTTATTGAAGATCAAAATGCACATATTGATTGTATGCTAGGGAGCAATGACCACATGGAGTTATGCTATAAGTGCAATTCTTGCAAAGTCGAGCTTTTGGGGAATGTGAAAAAGGAGTGGAGAAAAATAGGCATCATTGTAATTGTGCCACTTGTGGCTCTCGTGTGGATCTATCTCATTGGTTCTAGTGCCTTTCAAAAAGCCTAAACACAAAAAAAAATTACGTAAAATAATTTACGCATTTCAAGCAAGGTTTTGTTGGTATTAGTTAATGAAACACAATAGAATTTGTATAGTAAAATACATAAGGTAGAATTACTTCCAAAGTTATCCTCTTTGAATGGAACTCGTGGCCATATGTTTGGACCAAAGGTGTCAACCTATCATATTCATAGTTGCAAATCTAAGTTGTATGTCATTATGACCACAAACATTTAGTGTTCTTATTGTTAACAACAATTACTAATATATGTGTTGGGTTGTGACAACACATACCTTTGCTATTACATTCGTTTAGATGTTTCTTAAGTTTTTAGCTTCTTAGATGCCTAGGAACGCTTGAGATCTCTCCTGGTTAAATGTAGAATCCTGTGAGGAGCTTCTTTCTCCATTGGTTGAGCAATAAAATCATATAATTTCCCCTTATTAGTATTTGTTCTTGTTTGATGTGTTTTTTCATTCCTTTCTCTGTTCATTACTTATGCCTTGTAGGCATAGATCCCAACAAGTGGTATCAGGGTAGGTTCGGGAGAGCCTGAAGTGGTAGGGTTCCAAGGAGAAGGATGAAAGAGGTTGTTGTGAGGATTCGTTGATGGTTGTTGGGTAAGCCAAGTCGTGAGGATGAGGGTAGATCCAGAGGAGGAGAATGCGCAAAGGGTAGAGGAAGAATATAATAGAGGGTTGTTGGGTTGAGAAATGATGGCCAAGAGAGATCGCCTGTAGGTGGAGGTCGTAGGGAACTCTGCCAGGGAGACTCATAGTGGAGAACAACAGAGAGGGAGCGGGGCTTAGAGAGGGTATAGAGACGGTCGATGGTAGCTCAACAATGAAAGAATCCACGAACTGCACACATTGGAGTGGCCATGGATGAGGCAAGAGAATCTGAGGTCGTGAGATATGACTATGGAAGCACCATGGGCGGAACAAATGGAAGATGACCGAACATTAGTTGACTACAACGTCCATAAGGAATCGACCCTACATATGGTCCTTCAACTGAGGGGAGCTACAATTACTAATCTTGACGTGGGAACATCGTTACAACATGGCGGTGGGGAATTCCCTGGGCTTGGTGTATCTGCACGAGTAGTGTACATAATCTATTTGAGGGTGGAGCCACAACGGTCGTTGGAAGAGGCAGAGTTGAGGTGGTTGTAATGTCCCTGATCTGAACCCTTTGTAATTGTACATATAGGCTGGTGAGCCATGGTATCAATTGTAAGTGTAAATGTACATATAGGTTGGTGAGTCATTGGCACTAAGTTTTGGTGTTGCACGCACCTGAGTAGTGTGCGAAGAATTTCTATCAATGAAAGGGTGCACACATTTCATAATGTTGCACACACCTGGGTAAGTGTGCACATTGCACAGTGTTGCGGGCACTTGAGTAAGTGTGCGAGAATTGGATGGAAGTGTGCATCGAGCTAGTTTATATATATATATGGTTGTATATGTATTGAGGCTGGAGAGCATGTGTGGTTATGAGGATGGTGAGACAGGATGCAAATATGCCAGTGCATCTATCCATGTAAAGTGTAATCATACTTAGTCATCAATAATATTACATTGTTTACGCGTAGTCAGACTTAGACGAAAAGAGACGAAGGACTTAGCTCCATCGGAAAAGGGAAAAGGTTGAGGTCTTAAGTCTTAGAGAATATTGTATAATATTTTTGAAAAAGTGTAAGTTATGGACAATTATTTTATCCTAAGTTCCCGAGGGTAGGGAACGAGTCACCAAGTGGCTTAATATACTTCTAAAGGTGAAAAATGTCGAGTTGAAGGCATGCAATATATATTGTTGGCCTCGGTGTATTTTGGGGGGATTATTCATTATTCACTTTCGTGTGCAGAAGGGGGTTAGTTCCAAGAGAGGATGACTAATACCTTATCTGCATAGAGGAGCTGGTAAGGGATTTCTATTTTGTATCCAAAGTTTTTATGTCGAAGAGGTTGGTTGTCAAGCCCGTAAGCAGTCTCTCTGGGTGAGATTTTTGTTGTTGAAAAAGTGGTTTGTTAGGATCGTGGGCATACCCTCCAAGTGAGAGATTTGCTAAGAATTGTTCTCTGGTGCGTTGGGCATTAGTTGCAGGGCTCAGAGACTTCCTGTCTGGCATGTAGCTGGTAAACCTGGAAGGAAAGTGGGGCAATCGAGGGACTACTGAGAAGAGAAGGAGCACTCTTCCTTGGGTGTGACAGGTGCATGGAGAATGAGAGATTGTAGGCTAGTTGTAGCAGTGGGCACCTTGGACTGAGCAATTCTGTTGAGAATTAGACCTTGGCCTATCAATAGGAACCCTTTTTTCCATGGTGGAGTTAAACCCCATATCGGGGGTGACCGGTTACTAAAATATTATGAGCAAAAGAGTCTATGGATAGGAGGAACGTCTGATTTTTGCGCACATTTGGTGACTTTCATAGAAGATAAGTGTTCTTTATGTGCTTGTCTCATGTACTGTGTGCTTATTTATCTATGTTTGATATGGGTTAATTCTTGTATGTTGTCACATATAAGTAAATGTTGTTATTATGTATATTGTTGCTTGCACATGTAAGTATGGTGCTTATAGCCTGTATCTGTAGTTATGCATGAGTGTGACAGATGTTAATAGTTTTCCTTTAAGTTAACCTTATGATTTTTTTATGAGCCTCCAGGGAATGTTGAATGCTCATGCACGCAAAATTCTCTGTGTGCACCAGAGGCTAGATTTGCTTGTGCGCACTCAAAATTAGTATTCACTTAGAAGGATAATAGATATGGCGTGTGACGTCGGGATGGTTGTGTGCACGATAGTGTTTCCTGATCAATATACTTGTGCACAATTGTTTGAGTTACTTCCACTACTTAAAGTTGTGTTAAAAGGATAAAGTTAGTGTGGTGTGACTCAATTGAGGTTGAATGCACTACTTCGAGTGATGTTGCGCAAACTTGGGTTTAGTATAGAATTTGCGCAGTGGATGTTTGGAGTAGCATTGTTCAGTAGTATGTTGGGTGATGTTATAGATTGGTTTCAGAGCATAAATAAGGAGGAGTTGTAGTAGCGAGACCCATCTTGGGTGGCTGGGGGTGTTACATTATGGTATCAAAGCTATTGGTTCAACACTAGACTTGTATGGGTCAGAGGTCAACATGAAGCATCAGAGCTCCGGTCTCAACATTGAGCCTGCATGAGCTGAGTTATACATAAGGAAAAATTTGGACTGGTAAGTGGACGAATTTAGAATTTTAGTGTGGCCATAGTGCACATTAAATAAGAATGCATAGATGTGCACGCCAAATATATGATATTGTGGAATGTGGCACTGGAAGTGAGCAGTAAACAATGGTGCATGGGTTTGCACACTAAAAGTTTGGGGTTGTGTGGAAAACATTTGTGGTGTATGTGCATTATTGATATGCAATGTACATGTTAATATTGACATTGTGCATTGGTGTGTGTTGAATACCAGTGCGTGCATGGGCTTCAGAATAAATCATTTTGACAAGATGGTGTAGAGTTTTCATGAAGTTGTCTCATGAATTCATCTAACAAATCTTGTTTGCTGCGCATTTTGCAGAATTATCAACGATTAGAGCAAGATAGAATAAACACAATGGGTCAAAATCATGGAAGATGCATGAAGGAATTACAATCCTGATGATGAATTCAGGGATTTGTATGTCAGTTTGGGTGTTGATGGTAGAGAATCCAAGGAGAAGCGCATAAACTTGGTAGAAACCATAAATGGATTGCAAAAATATGTCCAAAGATATAAGGTTGATAACGAAAGGCTTATGAAATCCAAGGAGGAGCAAGATGATTTCAATGTGAAGTTGATGCAAAGCCTAGACAAAATATAAACTAAAATGGATAAGGAGACAGAGTCAAGTAGATAATGAAGTCACAGGTCTCATGATGAGAAAAGAAGAGAAGAAATAAGTGTTGGTAGGCATCGACCTCACTCGCCAAATCATTCTTTCAGGAAAGTGCACAATAGCTCAAGTCCATCTCCTATTATAAAGCATAAGAGAAGGACTAGGGTGGACGAGCTACAGGGAGAAATGAACAAGATCAAGCCTCCTACCTTTGACGGTGAGCACAAGAAAGATGAAGATGCAAAGACATGGATGCTGGGTATGAGGAAGTACTTTCTGTTGCATAATTATTCTGTGCAGGTAGAAGGGAGAACTTCCATCTATAAATTAAAAGGAAAGGCATAAATGTGGTAAGATCAGTATGTGCAGGTGCAACACATTGACAAAAAAAAGGTTACTTGGAGGGAGTTAATGAGGCATTTCCAAAATAAATACTTAACCAAGAGGTACTATGACAAGAAAATGAAGGATTTATTTGAACTCAATCTTGGAAGTATGATGATAGATGAGTATGAAAGAATATTCTTAGAGATGCTAAAATACGTCGGATTCATCAAGGATGAGAAAGTTAAGATTCAAAGGTACCTAAGTGGGTTTCCCTCATTTATCTGTGACAAAATATAGTATGATGATCCCAAGACATTGGAGGAAACCATAAGGTGTGCTAAATGTCTTTATGAGTAGAAAAAGTGATCCAGGTGGATATTGGTGGCCACCCACCTATTCCAGTTGGCCCCTCATGTCCATTTTTGTTCAACACGTCTTTCTGTACTGCTTTATAATTGTGAGTTCTACACTTCTAGGGTTGTTTGAAGCCTCATACATTCTCCAGGTAGATATGGGTGGCCTCTTTCCTAATCCAACTGGCTTATTTTGTATGTTTTCATGTCAGCACATCTTGTTGTACTTTCAGGGTTGTTTTGGGGCCCTAAACATTTTTTTTTGGCTCGCCATAGTCAGATTGTAGATGGAGTCAAATTCTAACGGTGAAATATGTATTTCTCTGAAAGACCTTTCCAACGGGATATCACGCGCCTAAAACGAAGGTTGTATGCAAAAGTTATGACCCTAGGAAGTTGAGGTACCAAATTACACCAACTTACCCATAGGGCCCACATGACTTTTCGCGTTTCACCTTCTAGGGTTAGGTTTTTGGATGTCTAGGGTTTTGGAATTCATGAGTAATATGAAAAGGGCCTATGGAGCCTCATTGTAATCCATTCTTCTCAGACGGATGCGTGCAACAACCACATCTCTTCTTAGAGATAACTACCACCATTCGAGCAAGTTTCAGTTTTGCAGTTTTATAGTTTCAACCTATTTCTTTATTTAATAGAAGATATTGTTCACTGGATATTTGTGTTATTCTTCCTACCGCTGTGTTTATTGTATTTAGTATTCTAATCAGTTCGTTCCGCTCCTAAATACGGATCAGTGGTATCAAAGCGGTCTACTCTTCATTTATTTTTCTTCGTCCATGTCCCCAACAAGGTCTGGGTACAAGAAGTTGGGACTCGAACCCATCGAGCCATTACCAGATCGACCGCACTGGGCCCAACAACAACTCATGGGAGATGAAAAGAAAGATGATGGAGCAGGAGATCCTACTAAAATGTTTCTCGAGGAAGCCCTCACGTGACAAAGGAATGAAATGATGGACAACTTTGTGCATATCCTTCGACGACTGCCCATGGGAGAAGCATCTTCATTAGGCGGCCATGCAACCCCCTTCAAGGTACAAGTAAACTTTGATATTCCATTATTTGAAGGAATGATAGATGTGGATGCTGTAGATAAATGGTTGAATCTACTCAAAGGATATTTTTTGGTCCACAATTTTTTCGATAGGGAAAATATCACTTTTGCACTCCTAAAGGATGCTCCCCATGTGAGAGACTGGTGGGATACTTACTCTGAGAAAAGGGTCGTGGAGGAATATGCAATTTTTGTGGTGGCCCCTACATGGGATTCCTTCCGGGATACCATTAAAGAACAATACTACCCTGTTGGAAGCTACAAGGACCAGTACACTATATGGACCACCCTACATCAAGAAAGGGGCCAGACAGTACCATAATTCACCAATATTTTCCATACCCTATGCACCAAATTGGGTATCAAATATTCTAAGCGTCATCTAGTGCTCAAATACCACGATTGTTTGCATCAATACATTCAGACAGAAATGGAGTTCTTGGACATCGCCTCGTTGGGCACGACTTATAGATACGTTGTCAAGATTTAGCATAAATTTAAGCAGAAACAACGAGAGTTTGGATCTGCAAACCCCTCACAATTGAAGTAGGGAAAAGGATGCTTGAACACACACAACAAAGGACCAATTTGATATGTCCGCCCTCAGGACAATCTGTCCAAGCCACAACACAAGAAGGGCAACGAAAAGACGAAGAAGGACACGGGAAAATGGTGTGATTACCATAAAATTCCTTGGAACAACACCGACGAATGCTGCTCCAAGCAGTCCCTCATGGTCGAGCTAAAGGATTTCGAGTCAGAGGTCGATTTAGATTGCAGGTGGAGGTCGTAGGGAACTCTGCCAGGGAGACTCGTAGTGGAGAACAACAGAGAGGGAGCGAGGCTTAGAGAGGGTATAGAGACGGTCGATGGTAGCTCAACAATGAAAGAATCCACGAACTGCACACATTGGAGTGGCCATGGATGAGGCAAGAGAATCTGAGGTCGTGAGCTACAACTATGGAAGCACCATGGGCGGAACAAATGGAAGATGACCGAACATTGGTTGACTACAACATCCAGAAGGAATCGACCCTACATATGGTCCTTCAACTGAGGGGAGCCACGATTACTAATCTTGATGTGGGAACATCGTTACAACGTGGCGGTGGGGAATTCCTCGGGCTTGGTGTATTTGCACGAGTAGTGTAAATAATCTATTTGAGGGTGGAGCCACAAAGGTCGTTGGAAGAGGCAGAGTTGAGGTGGTTGTAATGTCCCTGATCTGAACCCTTTGTAATTGTACATATAGGCTAGTGAGCCATGGTATCAATTGTAAGTGTAAATGTACATATAGGTTGGTGAGTCATTGACACTAAGTTTTGGTGTTGCATGCACCTAAGTAGTGCGCTGAGAATTTCTATCAATGAAAGGGTGCACACATTTTATAATGTTGCACACACCTGGATAAGTGTGCACATTGCACAGTGTTGCGTGCACTTGAGTAAGTGCATGAGAATTGGATGGAAGTGTGCATCGAGCTAGTTTATATATATATACATGTGTATATATATGGTTGTATATGTATTGAGGCTGGAGAGCATGTGTGGTTATGAGGATGGTGAGACGAGATGCAAATATGCCAGTGCATCTATCCATGTAAAGTGTAATCATACTTAGTCATCAATAATATTACATTGTTTACGCGTAGTCAGACTTAGACGAAAAGAGACGGAGGACTTAGCTCCATTGGAAAAGGGAAAAGGTCGAGGACTTAAGTCTTAGAGAATATTGTATAATATTTTTGAAAAAGTGTAAGTTATGGACAATTATTTTATCCTAAGTTCCCGAGGGTAGGGAACGAGTCACCAAGTGGCTTAATATACTTCTAAAGGTGACAAATGTCGAGTTGAAGGCACACAATATATATTGTTGGCCTCAGTGTATTTTGGGGGGATTATTCATTATTCACTCTAGTGTGCAGAAGGGGGTTAGTTCAAAGAGAGGACGACTAATACCTTATCTGCACAAAGGAGCTGGTAAGGTCTTTCTGTTTTGTATCCAAAGTTTTTATGTTGAAGAGGTTGGTTTTCAAGCTTGTAAGCAGTCTCTCTGGGTGAGATTTTTGTTGTTGAAAAAGTGGTTTGTCAGGATCGCGAGCATACTCTCCAAGTGAGAGTTTTGCTAAGAATTGTTCCCTGGTGCGTTGGGCATTAGTCGCAGGGCTCAAAGACTTCCTGTTTGGCATGTAGCTGGTAAACCTGGAAGGGAAGTGGGGAAATTGAGGGACTACTAAGAAGAGAAGGGGAACTCTTCCTTGGGTGTGACAAGTGCGTGGAGAATGAGAGATTGTAGGCTAGTTGTAGCAGTGGGCACCTTGGACTGAGCAATTCTGTTGAGAATTAGACCTTAGCCTGTCAATAGGAACCCTTTTTTCCATGGTGGAGTTAAGCCCCATATCGGGGGTGACCTGTTACTAAAATATTATGAGAAAAAGAGTCTATGGATAGGAGGAACATCTGATTTTTTCACACATTTGGTGACTTTCATAAAAGATAAGTGTTCTTTATGTGCTTGTCTCATGTACTGTGTGCTTATTTATCTATGTTTGATATGAGTTAATTCTTGTATGTTGTCACATATAAGTAGATGTTGTTATTATGTATATTGTTGCTTGCACATGTAAGTATGGTGCTTATAGCCTATATCTGTAGTTATGCATGAGTGTGACAGATGTTAATAGTTTTCCTGTAAGTTAACCTTATGATTTTTTTATGAGCCTCTAGGGAATGTTGAATGGTCATGCACGCAAAATGCTCTGTGTGCACTAGAGGCTGGATTTGCTTGTGCGCACTCGGAATTAGTATTCACATAGAAGGAGAATAGATATGGCGTGTGACGCTAGGATGGTTGCGTGCACGATAGTGTTTCCTGATCAATATACTTGTGCACAATTGTTTGAGTTAATTCCACTACTTAAAGTTGTGTTAAAAGGATAAAGTTAGTGTGGTGTGACTCAATTGAGGTTGAATGCACTACTTCGAGTGATGTTTCGCAGACTTGGGTTTAGTATAGAATTTGCGTAGTGGATGTTTGGAGTAGCATTGTTCAGTAGTATGTTGGGTGATGTTATAGATTGGTTTTAGAGAATAAATAAGGAGGAGTTGTAGTAGAGGGACCCATCTTGGGTGGCTGGGGATGTTACATTATGGTATCAGAGCTATTGGTTCAACACTAGACTTGTATGGGTCAGAGGTCAACATGAAGCATCAGAGCTCCGGTCTCAACATTGAGCTTGCATGAGCTGAGTTATACATAAGGAAAAAATTGGATTGGTAAGTGGACGAATTTGGAATTTTAGTGTGGCCATAGTGCACATTAAATAAGAATGCATAGATGTGCACACCAAATATATGATATTTCGGAATGCGGCACTGGAATTGAGCAGTAAACAATGGTGCATGGGTGGACACACTAAAAGTTTGGGGTTGTGTGGAAAACTTTTTTGGTGCATGCGCATTACTGATATGTGGTGTACATGTTAATATTGACATTGTGCATTGGTGTGTGTTGAATACCAGTGCGTGCATGGGATTCAGAATAAATCATTTTGACAAGATGGTGTAGAGTTTTCATGAAGTTGTCTCATGAATTCATCTAATAAATCTTGTTTCCTGCGCATTTTACAGAATTATCAACGATTAGAGAAAGATAGAATCAACACAGAAGGTCAAAATCATGGAAGATACATGAAGGAATTAGAATCCTGATGATGAATTCAGGGATTTGTATGTCAGTTTGGGTGTTGATGGTAGAGACTCCAAGGAGAAGCGCATAAACTTGTTAGAAACAATAATGGATTACAAAAATATGTCGAAAGATATAAGGCTGATAATGAAAGGCTTATGAAATCCAAGGAGGAGCAAGATGATTTCAATGTGAAGTTGATGCAAAACCTAGACAAAATATAAACTAAAATGGATAAGGAGACAGAGTCAAGTAGATAAAGAAGTCACATGTCTCATGATGAGAAAAGAAGAGAAGAAAGAAGTGGTGGTAGGCATCGACGTCACTCTCCAAATCATTCTTTTAGGAAAGCGCACAGTAGATCAAGTCCATCTCTTATTATAAAGCATAAGAGAAGGACTAGGGTGGACGAGCTACAGGGAGAAATGAACAAGATCAAGCCTCCTACCTTTGACGGTGAGCATAATAAGGATGAATATGAAGAGACTTGGATGCTGGGTATGAGGAAGTACTTTATGTTGCATAATTATTCTATGCAGGTAGAAGGGAGAACTTCCATCTATAAATTAAAAGGAAAGGCATCAATGTGGTAAGATCAGTATGTGCAGGTGCAACACATTGACGAAAAGAAGGTTACTTGGAGGGAGTTAAGGAGGCATTTCCAAAATAAATACTTAACCAAGAGGTACTATGACAAGAAAATGAAGGATTTATTTGAACTCAAGCTTGGAAGTATGATGATAGATGAGTATGAAATAATATTCTTAGAGATGATAAAATACGTCGGATTCATCAAGGATGAGAAAGTTAAGTTTCAAAGGTACCTAAGTGGGTTTCCCTCATTTATCTATGACAAAATATAGTATGATGATCCCAAGACATTGGAGGAAACCATAAGGTGTGCTAAATGTCTTTATGAGTAGCAAAAGTGATCCAGGTGGATATTGGTGGCCACCCACCTATTCCAGCTAGCCCCTCGTGTCTGTTTTTGTTCAACACGTCTTTCTGTACTTCTTTATAATTGTGAGTTCTACACTTCTAGGGTTGTCTGAAGCCTCACACATTCTCCAGGTGGATACGAGTGGCCTCTTTCCTAATCCAACTGGCTTATTTTGTATGTTTTCATGTCAACACATCTTGTTGTACTTTCAGGGTTGTTTTGGGGCCCTAAACATTTTTTTTTGGCTCGCCATAGTCAAATTGTAGATGGAGTCAAATTCTAATGTTGAAATGTGTATTTCTCTAAAAGACCTTTCCAACGGGCTATCACACGCCTAAAATGAAGGTTGTATGCAAAATTTATGACCCTAGGAAGTTGAGGTACCAAATTACACCAACTTACCCATAGGGCCCACATGACTTTTGGCGTTTCA
>SNQJ01S0017899.1:117721-168571 GCA_010110895.2 Picea sitchensis | reverse complement strand
TGAGCGTTGCTTATGTGTCTTGGAGGTCCTAACCTTGCAGGGTAGGAAGGGCGGGTAGTCAGTCGTATTTAGCCGTCAGTTTTACTTGTCGTTAAATGTTGCGTTGTGCACCTTTGCCTATGGTCTTAGTTGCTTACAGATACTCGTCGTATGCTTTGTCTTCTTGCTATGAACACCGTGGTCGCGTCTTGTTGGATGTCAAGGGGCGACTTAGAGTCAAGTATGTTTTTACTTCCACACGCGCGCACACACCGTAACACAAAAAAAAAAAAAAAATTTGCGCCTGTGTACTAGAATGGTTGTCGTAACGAGGTGGTTCGTTACAAGACCATATGAAAATGATAAAAGTATGAGAGGAATTTCAATGCCCCTAACCTGCATTAGCTAATTGATAACCTTTAAAACAAGAATGGGACTACATTTTTTTTATTTTTTTTAAATAGTTGCATTAGTCAATTCATATTTTTATAATACTAAATAAAAATGATTTCCAAATCTAAACTTGAATCCTACATCATTGCATCCAATATTTTTCCAATGTTAAAATTCCAAAAAGACACGTGTTATACTCATGCTCAATATATCACATGCATGCAAAGTGAAACAATTCTACTCAATGCATAAATCATAACCTTATTAGTATGAACATCCTTAATTTTCTTTTACAACAAATCAATATAAATAATACAACAAATTTCCCCTTAAATGGAAATATATAATCATCCTTTAATCCTTATAAGAGGATCACTCATTCCATTACATTCAAGTACAAATTCCATATAAATACTTAAATGCGGTTTTCTATATAACAATTGAAAATAGACTTGTTCTAGCACTCTCCTGCAAATATTCCTTTACTTGAAGATACCTCCTTGTAGAGTTAATTCATATGAACAATATTCAATTTAGGATTGCATAAAAAATATTTCTTCTTCAAACTTAATCAATGTTCAAATGACAAAAACATGTTTTATATCATCACTAGAAATCATTCAGTTTGGATCAATGACACAAGATTATGAAGATATTCTAAAGTATGTATCTACTCAATTATATCTACTCTTCCAGCATAAAAAATGTGGTAATAGGTTACATGGTAATGATAGTATGCGTGTAATCTTTATTCATACATGTAGAAATCAATTACTTTCATTAACTAGGTAAACTACAAAACCCAAATAGGTTTTTTTCACTGTGGGGTTTCTTCTAGATCAAATGATGAACTCTTGATAAATAAAGGAAAGGGATTAAGAAAATTGATACGATATTGAAACACTACCTAAACAAACTTATATTACTTCCTCATTCATAGGGACACAACCTAGAAAATTTCCCCTTTAAAAACCCCTCAAAATCCAAGTTCTGATCTTGAAAAACATGCTACATGACATACCCACTTGTTTCCTTAAGTAAAATAGATTTTATGCATGCCCTTAATGAATTATAATCTATGTTACCCACTCGTGCATTAGTAAAGGAGTTGGTGTCTTTGTTTTGCGGGAAACATTTAAAAAAAACTACCTAAAAAAAATCCTATAAGTCCTAATTAAAATTGAGCTCTTTGGCTAGGTTTTATACCAACTAGAAAGCTAGGTTTTAAACTCTATTCAAATGATATATCTCTCCCGTGCAATATTCAATTCACAATTTCTAAAAATTTACAAAACCTCAAAGAAATTTCAAGTTATAAGCTACCTTTTTATAAATTAAATTTTCCTTATAATTACATACCTTTTACTTATGGATGTAGATGATAAGCTCCCTTTTTTATTCTTCAATTCCAATATCATGCCAAGTTTTAGATTCAATTATCCTTTTTCCAAATTTATATTTAGATTATTGATTGACCATCATGCCTACTTGTAAATGGGTACTCTTCTTCACCAAGGAACCTTGAGATGAAATGGGTTGTATTAAGAGAGAAAAAATCCAGAAAATCATATTGTGTAGCTCCTCTAGAGAATATGAGGTCCTCACCTCCAAAATATAAACAAAAATCTTGAGACCAAAGTCAACACCATGTCAACAAGAAAAATATGATCATTATGATAACCATCCAACATTAGGGAACAAAAGGTGAGCTCTCAAGTCCAACTCTCTTTTCTTATATAGCCTTTAAGGCTCATACCATTTTCTCATCTCATGCAAAACACTAATTATTTTAATCACAAATTTCATATTATTCACCCAACCATGTGTCACTCCATGCACAAGTAATTCTTTTATTTAAAATGAAAAATAAATATTATACATCACATCCCAACCTCATCTCCTATATGTTCCCTAGATCCCTTTTTTTCCTCATTAAGTGTGTGCACGTGAAATTGTTATTTTCTATTTAAATCATTTTTCTTTCTTTATACTTAAATCATGTTTTTCTAAATGCATTTCCATTTCCAATTATAAAAGTAAGTTGTATTACCCTTTTCACAAAAATGTGAATAATCCTATATGATCAATCAAACCAATCATATAAGTTCAATCGGTTTCTCAAGATAAAATAAAACACAATTGCTAAAGGTTATTTTTCTCCCAAAGTATACATATATACAAGTACACATAAAATGATACCAAATGTGTTGTTCTCCTACATTCCATTCATGTACTACCTACCAATATGTACCAAGGGTGTCATGTTCATGAATTCCCTTGAAGTATCATTTTCCAATGGTTGAGGACAATATCGTCATTCGAACTTAATTAACCTAACTCATTCACCACTAGTGAGAGAATAATGGTAACTGAGAAATAAGGATCAACACCTTATTATGCACCCCTCAATAAATTTGTGTGAATCACTGAATCTATAACCTACCCTAGAGATAACATATAACCTCTAGGAAAAAACATAGAACATATGTTTTTCAACCCATTACACATAAGCAGGTGCTAGTAGGTAGGAATAGGAAACCTAGACCTCTGCTCTTGATGGTACTTGTGTCACATCTCTCCATACAACCTTTTTCCCATGTGTAATCTTATTTGGAAAATGTTTCCATGTCTCTACACACATCTAGAGACAAACACATCAAATAGCAACGTCTAATAATCATGAATAAAAAAAAAACAATGTCATAAATATGTCAATCATACTTAACCTAACCCCATCCCAAGTCTACATATCTTGACTCAATCTGAAGTCCATATGCACCCATGGTTCTTACTTTTCACTTGACAAATCATTAGTAGCATTTTATAAAATAATATATTTCATCATGTAACCATGTATTCATTTTCAGTATTTCATAACATCGCTTATCACTAACAATTCACACATACATCAATATCAAGATACARCTCAACCTACTCATAGGCCATAATAAATCATCACATCATATAACATATTCTAKCTCTCTCATACCATCACAAGGATATTAGAACATAAACCATACAAGATATATGTACATATCAATCAATATTCAAACCAAATAAAATCAAAAGTCTAGATCACATCATCCATAACTATATATGTCAACCTATTGGGTCATTCTTGTAACCAAAATTCCCTCAATAAAAAAGCATATCATTCAAATAAATTTGAAGCAAAAGAGGGCACTACACACACCCCCCTCTTCAGGAAACTTCATCTCGAAGATTGTTATAAAATAAATAAGGCAATTGTTGATGCATCTTGGTCATGCCATCCTAAGTAGTCGAATTGGGTCTATAACTATCCCACCATACCATTACCTAGTTGACCAAAAAATGCAAAATTTGTTGAGTTCATTGATATGTTATGCAAATCAATTCTTCCTTCAAGACACCCTCATCTGTTACTTTTAAATTACTCAAATCAATAGCATGAGAAAGATATGATAGATAATAGCATAAACCATAATTTAACATGAAAAACATCATGCATGCAATCTAGATATGATAGTAATGCAAGACGATAAGCATCCAATCCTAATATTTCAATGATCTTAAACAACCCTACATACAATGGTATTAATTTGGACTCCTTGCAAAATTTAATATACCTCTTTTACAATCTAAGCCCCAAAAATACTTTATCCTCTACTTTATAACTTGTATATGTTATATGCACATTCATATAACTTTTCTATATATCTTGAGCTTATTTCAATATTTCCCTTATCATTTTAGTTTCTCTTCCATTTCTTGAACCATTTCAAGGCCAACTAGGACTCTGTATTCAAGTCTATCCCAACTAAGAGGAGTTATACAAATCCTACCATACAAAAACTCAAAAGGTGTCATCTGTATTGAACTCTGATAATTGTTATTATATGCAAATTCCACAAGAGGTAAATACTCTTCCTAGCAATCATATTGGTCCATTAAATACATACACAACATATCCTCTAACACTTGATTTACTCTTTCTATCTTTCAATCTATTAGCGCCAATTCTTGCAAGCGGGGTGTTTCTCCCCGATTTCAGGCCCTTGGTGTAAAATGCGAAAAAATGGGGTTTAAAAACCCATCAAATGTGTTTTATTCAAAGGCCATAGTCATGAGCGCCCAAGCGTAGCACGCATAAAATCTCCATTTCGGGCTTAAAATGATAGCAGACGGGCGATCAAGTTTTCAATGGCGAGGATCTATCATCAAGGTAGATCAATGGACATCGGGTAAACCGGGACCATGAAGTTGCCCAGAGTTTAGCACAGTGTAGAGGCCTGAGACAAAGCGCACATATTCCACGAAATGATCATAGTCGTCCGATCCAGTTGGGACACATGGTGCCTGATCAGGCTCAGTCGTGATTTCGGCTATCGGGACTTCGAAATACACGGGTCACTCCTCCCTTGCATATGGAATCGCCAAAACGTGAAATGATTAGTTGTTTCGGTATTTCGGTTACCGAGACTTTGAAATATAGGGGGTCTCTCCTCCCTTGCATTTTGAATCACCGAAATGAGAAATGCGAAGGCGCCTTTGGGTGTGGGCCCACAGTCATGGTGCCCGGTCACTTCAAGCAGGGCTGAAAAGTGGGGGCCAGTTGGATTTATGCGCTCGTTGAGAGGCAAGCGATCAGGACCATTGATCAAGGGAGGATCTCAGTCGTCTGACCAAGGGATGTGTGGCGCACGATCAATCTCGATCGCGATTTCGGCTACAGGGACTTTGAAAGACAGGGGGTCGCTCTTCCACTGCATCTGGAATCGCCGAAACGTGAAATGATTAGTTGTTTCGGCATTTCGGTTATCGGGACTTTGAAAGACAGGGGGTCGCTAGCAAAGGAACGAGAACTCTAGGTGGGAGAATCCCTGAAATACATTAAGGTTCATCGTGACCATCCATATTAAATCAAATCTGGCCATTGATTGCAGATTAGCGGTTTCGGCATTTCGGCTACCAGGAGTCTGAAGGACAAGGGGTCGGCTCCTTGCCATCCCCAAATCGCGAAATGCGAAAGAGCCTTTAGTGTTGGGCCCATGATCCTAACGTCAGGGTTGTATGGAGTATGGCCAAATAAAGTGAGCACTCAGGGCTAGGGTTGTTCAATGGCAAAATGATCATGGCCATCAGTTTTTAAGGTCGATCCAACCGTTGATCCTGGAGGGCCCTTTCGCAAGTTTGGGCACCAGGAAATTTGAAGGCAGGGGAAGTAGAAATCCCCGAAATAAAAATGCCAAAACACCCTTGGAGAGAGGCACTAGGTCATGACCCTGGGTTACATTGATGGCGATGCCAGAAGAAATGGAGGCTAGCCTCTGAGCCTTAGAGAGCAAGCACGTGGTCTTCGCCTAATCACATCATCTCGACCACTCCCTGGGGAAGAAGTTAATGAAAATCAAGAAGGTACATGAAACCTCAGCTTGAGCCATTAATGGAAGGTATGGGAGACTTGGAGCAATCAGCCCATAGTACCCTTGTATGCAGGTCCCCCTGCAAGAGCCATGCTGAGTTAAGGTGGCGTCTGACGAAGGAGTTTCGTCTAGGTTTTACTGAAGAGATGCCACGTCCTAAAGGTTCGAGCACGTCTCTCCTGGGCAAATTTTTCTGAGTATATATACTCAAGTTTTTCTATTTTTGTAAGCATGGATGGTAGAGCAGAGCTCCCGACTGTAATGTTTTAATGAAGCACTAGTTTTTCTGGTTATGTATCTGTATGTGAAATTTCTTGTTTAATGAAAGGCAACTCTCTTTTTCATCTGGTTTCTATCCCATACTAAAAGAGTTCATGATTGATTGATTCACATGAATTGTTGTGACTATGTAATGATAAAGGTTTTATTGTAACGTTGTTATGTTCTTTTAGTGTTTCTACAATTTGAATATAAGATGCTCTTATGTTCAATTTTTTCTTCTACAGGATGTTAGAAGCTCAATGCCTACAACAAACCTTTTCATTTCCTCACAGAAGTCTTCCTCCTACTCACCCCTATTACAACTTACCATCTGAAGTTAAATCAAGACCTCATCTGCTTGTGCATGTCTGGCCTAGTTTCTAAGTTAGAACGATATTGTTCTGAGTTTACTTCCATTCATCACCCTTTATCAACAAATAGTGACATAAAAGGATGGGCATCAGACTTACTCCTGTTGCAATCTAGGAGTGACTTTTGACACCGTTGCCGGGGATGAAGTTGAAAATTTTCCTTGGGATCGAACGACGTCGAGACTCTGATTCTTAAGGTGCATCAGGCATCAGAGCCCTACGAGATTTCTACTGTGCACCTGGCGACTCCAATGTGACAAATCCACTGTGGCAAACCTGTTGTTTTAGTTGTGGCTTCCAGAGGTAGAAACACGCGGTCCCATCCACAGCTGCCTCTAGCTACACCTGAAGCTGATCCGGAGGTGATTATCAAAAAAGGAAAGGCCTCTGAAGGAGAAACTCCCACTGCTGAACCAGCTAATTTTCCATCTCCTTCTGTAGAAACTCCATTTTCTTCTTCCCAGCTTCCTAGCAGACCTTTTTTTGAATTTTCTCGTTTCCTGAATTTCGGAAGTGTTCCTGTTGAGTTTCCCCTCTTGGTCTGGGATTGGAGGGAGAAATCCTTGTCACTCCCCTCTCCCCTAAAGTTGTACCTTGGTGTAGACCCAAGACCATAGAATATTTCCCCACTCCTAGATTTACCACCCCTCCTCTTATTATTGTTGCTACTGCATAGAGAGAAGCATCTATTGACTCAATCCCTTTAGCCTTCTCTCTGAATCCCCCATTGTCCCCCCTTCCACCTGGAAGCTCATTTCCAGTATCCCCTGTTCGAGCTCCTTCTCCTCTGAGTTCTCCTCCACCTAATATTCCTATGGAAAGAGAAAATACCCCCATGACTAGAATGGAGGCTATAATAGCTACTAGGTATGCTCCCCTTTTGTTTCCTCATCCTCTCAATGCCCTTCCAGCAGATGGATACCTTAAGCAGTTGCCCAAGTTTACAGACGAAGGGGACATAGTTGCAGAAGAACACCTTGAAGCCTTTTACAGTTTTACATATGATCATGTTATCATGCATGTAGACGTATGGATGAGGATTTTCATCCATAGCCTTGAAGGTGAGGCTAGAAAGTGGTTTAGGGCCCTACCTCCTGGGTCTATCGATGGGATTGAGGCTTTGGATAATGCCTTTTTGATATAGTGGGGAGACAAAAAAGACTTCATGTATTACATGACATAGTTTGAGTCTTTGAAGAGAAAGGAAGGAGAGTCTATCTCTGACTTCTCCAAGAGATTAAATAAAATGTAAAATAAGATCCCTGTTGAGATAAATCCCTCACAAACCTCTGCTAAAATCACTTATGCTAGTGCTTTTGATCTCGATTTCTGCCTCCTGTTGAGGTAAAGGAGAGCAACTACTCTGGCTCACATGCAGGATGCAGACGTGGAAGTAGAATCTAACATATTGGTTGTTGACCGACTCAGGAATAAGGTTGATAGAGACATATCTAGGAAGAGACCTGAAGCCTCCCCATCCAATTCCTCTCCACTTCCCCTTCAGACGGACGAGGTAACTAAAGTGCTCAAATCAATTTCGGCTAGAATGGAAAGGTGGGAGTTATAAGGGAAGTCCATGTACAAAAATCCCCAAAATATTGATAACAGAGGCTTCAGGAGGCCTAGTAACCATGTGCCATAGGCTTTGCCAAGGGAATAAAGGAGCAAAGACAGAGATGATCAGAGGATTCAAACCCCTCTCCAAAATAACCTAGTTTATCATGATGAAGGAGAGGAGATAGATGAGCTCGACCCTGAAATTCATTATATTGAAGACACTTCCCCTTTTCCCCATTTGACTCAATCTGCATATGAAGAATCCCTTATGAACATTCAAATCAATGAGTTGGGTAAAGGGGAAAAGGCCAACAACACTCCTAACAGATACCATATCAGGTCAAAGAAGAAAGAAGGGAATTTTGATAGCCATGATCAACCCCTCATAGCGGAAAGGCCTGCTAAACCTGCAACAATCACTACTAAAGAAAATAAAACTCAAAATACTTCGCCAAAAGCAAAAGAACTTGTCTCCAAGGTAAGGGAAGCTCCTAAGCCTCTTTCCTCCTTTAGTTTTGAGAATGAAATTCAAAAGATTAGAATTCCCATACCCCTCTCAGAACTAGTTAAAAATGAATATTTCAAAAGGTCCCTCTCCAAACTGGTACAATATGAGTCCCCCCAGCCTTCCACAGACTCAGTAAATCTTCAAGATGAAAAGCCAACAGTTTTCCTAGGTCCCATGGTAGAAGACAGATATGATTCATCCCCTCCCTTCTACACATCCCTAAACATACATGATAAGGTGCTGCATAATTGCCTCATGGATTCAGGAGCTTCCCACAACCTTATGCCCAAAATAGTCATGGAAGAATTGGGACTGGAAGTGACAAAGGCTTATCACGATTTGTACTCTTTTGATTCAAGGAGGGTTTGAGAATGAAATTCAAAGATTAGAATTCCATACCCTCTAACTAGTTAAAATGAATATTTCAAAGGTCCCTCTCCAAACTACTACAATATGAGTCCCCAGCCTTCCACAGACTCAAGAAATCTTCAAGATGAAAAGCCAACAAGCTTTTCCTAGGTCCCATGGTAGAAGATGATATGATTCATCCCTCCCTTCTCACACATCCCTAAACACATGATGGCAGTGCTGTATAATCACTCTCATGGATTCAGGAGATTCCCACAATCTTATGCCCAAATAGTCATGGAAGAATTGGGATCGAAGTGACAAAGGCTTATCAATGCATTTGTACCTTTTTATCTGTTGAGGGTGCATGCCTGGAGTCATCAAAGACGGTGGTCTCTTTATTTCACCGCCAATGAAGAGTGTGGTCATGGACATTGTAGTAGCTGATGTTCCCCCCAAGTTCGGCATGTTGTTGTCAAGATCTTGGATTAAAAAACTTGGAGGAACATTACAGATGGATCTCACATATGCCACCATTCCAGTCTTTGGAGGGGAACACAAGAGGTTGTACAAAGAATCTCAGCTAGCCTACATTGTTAGTGATGAAGCAGACCCCACCAATCATCCTATCTTTTCACTTGACACTGATTTGGGGTCTAGTTTATTGCAGCTCACTGATACTCCTGAAGCCCCTTTTCAAATTAGAAATCAACCCATATTTAATCATGAGATACCTCCTCCAACCACCTCTATTTGGAAGATGTTCTTTGACGGAGCTTCTTCTAGCGAAGGTGCTGGCGTTGGAGTGGTTTTTGTGTCACCTTGTCAGGAAACCATATCCCTGCCATACAAGCTAGAATTTGTAGCTACCAATAATGTGGCGGAATATGAAGCTCTTGTTATGGGTTTAAGGGATGCAAAAGAAATGGGAATTGAGGAGGTAGCAGTGTTCAAAGATGTTGAGTTGATAATCCAGGAAGTCAAAAATGCTTATCCGGCTAAGCATCCTTGACTCACGAGTTACAAAAATGAGGTGTGGGACCTGATTGATAATTTCTTCTCAGCTTTCAACATTTATTTTATTCCAAGAGAGGAAAATACTTTGGCCGATTCTTTAGCTGTCTCAGCTAGTCTATTCAGGATCCCTCTGTCGCCTAAGATCAAATATGATGTTGAGATAACATATAGGCCATCTGTACTGAACAATATCAAGCATTGGAAGTTATTCGAAGATGATCTTGATATCAAAAAAATTCTTCAGTCTGTCGATGAATTTTCCGCATTGCACATTGATCAGGATCCTGATCTCGAAAGTCACCCTCACCCTGAGGTATTTTTAAATAAAGTTGCTAATCACCATATTATTCATCTGCCTAGCAATCACATTCCAAAGGGACTAGTCCCTTTAGAAATACTGTTTGATGGGAATGATGTGGCAGTAAAGGGTAGGGTTTGAAATGAATATGTTGATACATTGGAGTGCAACATCGGCACATAGGAGGAGTCTAAGTTTGTCAAGTTGTCAAGAAGTTTGACCAAAGAGAAGAGGGATGAATATACCGAGTTATTAAAAGAATTTGTTGATGTGTTTGCATGGACCTATGAAGACCTCAAGACATATTACACATCTTTCATTGAACACAAGATCCCACTAAAGGAAGAGGCTAAGCCATTTAGGCAAAATCTAAGATAGATAAATCCCATGTTGTTGCCTGTCATGGAGAGAGAAGTGAAGAAGTTGTTAGATGCCCAAATCATTGTCCCCTTGAGATATTCTGAGTGGGTGGCCAATTTGGTCCCGGTGAGGGAGAAAAGTGGAGAAATCAGGCTCTGTGTTGATTTCAGGAACCTAAACAGGAGCTCAAAAAAATACAACTATCCCTTTCCCAACATGGAACACATATTATAGAGGGTAGCTAGTGCATCTAGGATATCCATGATTGATGGTTTTTCTATCTATAATCAGATATCAGTCATGCCTGAGGACAGAGAAAAAACAACCTTCACCACTCCTTGGGGCACATTCATGTATGCCAAAATGCCTTTTGGATTAATGAATGCAAGACCAACATTTCAGCGAGCCATGGACATAGCCTTCATTAGGGAGAAAGATCAGTTTGTGGTGATTTATCTGGATGACATCACAATCTTCTCCAGATCTAATAAAGAACATTGTTGTCACTTGAGGAAAGTTTTCTTGAAATGTCGGAGGTTTGGCCTTTCCTTAAATCCCAAGAATTATTTGTTTTCTATGAAGGAGGGGAAGTTGTTAGGCCATATAGTATCAGCTGAGGGAGTGAGAATTGATCCCAGTAGGGTAGAGGCAATTCAGACCCTATCACTTCCCAGGTCTAGAAAGGAAGTCCAGGCTTTTTTAGGGAAGATTAATTTTCTGAGGAGGTTCGTCTCAAAGTTTTTTGAGTTGGTGAAACACATCACATCCATGCTCAGAAAGGGAAATGAAGTAAAATGGACTGCTTAACCTAGGGAATCTTTTCTCCAAATAAAAAAGGCATTGAATGAGGCACCTGTGCTGATCAGTCCTGATTATTCCAAGGATTTCCTAGTTTTTTCTTTTGCTTCTTTTGATACAGTAGCAGTGGTCTTATTGCAGAAAAATGAGGAAGGATGAAAGCAACCCATTTCCTTCTTCAGTAAGGCATTAAGAGATGCATAAATTAGGTATGCCATCATGGAGAAACATGCCTATGCATTGGTGAAATATCTCAAAGCTTTCAGAGTCTATGTCTTGCACTCAAGAGTGATTGCATACGTTCCTTCAACCTCTATGAAAGACATCCTCATACAGCCTGACATAGATGGGAGAAGAGGTAAATGGATTGCCAAGATCCTTGAGTTTTACCTAGAGATAAAGCCCACCAAGTTAGTAAAAAGGCAGGGTTTAGCCAAGTTGTTGGCTGAATCCAATTGCAAGGCCTTGGGGGTTAGCTTCATCAATGCTTTCTCAGAAAATCAGCAAGCTGAGTCGTCCAGTGAAAGCTCTCAGGGTGGCTTATCACTAGCAGAATGCACCTGGTACAGAGACATTTTGTACTTTCTGCAAGAGTTGAAGCCTCCTGATGGAATGGGAAAAAGAAAGGCAAGAGATTTAAAGCTCAAGGCAGATAGATATTGCCTTATTGAACAAGTCTTGTACTGGAGAGACCCTCTAGGGGTGTTTCTGAGGTGTCTGAACCCACAGGAAGCCCAGAAAGTTATGTTTGATTTCCATAGCGGCCTTTGTGGAGGGAATCATTTCTGGAAGACCACAGCTCACAAAATTCTTAGGGTTGGGTACTACTAGCCCACCTTATTCACTAAGGTCTGCAGAGAAGTCATAGCTTGCATCAAATGCCAAAGGTTTTCAGGAAAGCAGCAACTCAAATCTCTGCCACTAAAGCCTGTAGTAGCTTTAGCACCCTTTCAACAGTGGGGGTTGGACTTCATTGGAGAAATTCATCTTCCTTCAAGTGGACAACATAGATGGATCCTGACTGCAATAGACTATTTCACCAAGTGGATAGAAGCTGCCCCCACCAGGAGTGCTTCACACAAGGTAATTATCATCTTCCTGGAGGATATCATAGCCAGATTTGGTTGTCCCAATAGAATTGTCACTGATAATGCTGCTTCTTTCAAGTCTGAGCCTCTGGTTAAGTTCTGTGAGAAGTTTGAGATTTCACTAATTCACTCCACTCCCTATTATCCTCAAGGAAATGTACTGGAAGAATCTTCCAATAAAATTATAATCGAACTCATTAAAAGATTATTGGAAGACAATAAGAGGGCCTGGGATTCAAAGATCAAATTTGCTATATGGGCCAATCGAGTGATAGCAAAGAATTCCCTGGGCACCTCACCTTTTCAACTTGTTTATGGGACAAAGGCTATGTTTCCCACTCAGCTCGCTTTATCTATAGTGAAATTATTTCAAGATCATGAAGGAGAGCCAGACCATATGGCCAGAAGAATTCATCAAGTGGTGGAAGTGCAACAGATCAGGGAGTAGGTAATGGACATATCTCATAGTCATTAGCAGAAGAACAAGTAGGCCTTTGACAGGAAGGTTAGGAAGGAGGAATTCGAGCTGGGAGATTTGGTGCTTAAGTGGGATGCACCCAGGAAGGATAGGGGAAAACACAACAAGTTTGATGCCCTCTGGATCGGGCCCTTCAAAATATCTGAAGTATTCTTGAATAAAATGTACAGGTTGCAGGATTTGGAGGGTGAAGAAGTTTTTAACGAACCAGTAAATGGGCATTTCTTGAAGAAATGTTTTTTTTGAGCCTTAGACGGCTCCTCTATTTTTGTAAATATTGTTTTTCTGTTTATTTTCGGTTTAATAAACGACTCCATAGCCCAATAAAAGGCAACTGGAACTGCAAAAGGAGTTCTTAGAGCATCACAGGGATGAATCTATCCCCCATGGAGCCTAATGTTAGTGCCAATTCTTGCAAGCGGGGTGTTTCTCCCCGATTTCAGGCCCTTGGTGTAAAATGCGAAGAAATCGGGTTTAAAAACCCATCAAATGTGTTTTATTCAAAGGCTGCAGTCATGAGCGCCCAAGCGTAGCATGCATAAAATCTCCATTTCGGGCTTAAAATGATAGCAGATGAGCGATCAAGTTTTCAATGGAAAGGATCTATCATCAAGGCATATTGACGGACATCGGGTAAACCAGGACCATGAAGTTGCCCAGAGTTTAACACAGTGCAGAGACCTGAGACAAAGTGAACATATTCCACGAAATGATCGTGGATGTCCGATCCAGTCGGGACACATGGTGCTTGATTAGGCTTGGTCATGATTTTGGATACTAGGACTTCGAAATATAGGGGGTCGCTCCTCCCTTGCATATGGAATCGTTGAAACGCGAAATGATTAGCCGCTTTGGCATTTTGGTTACCAGGACTCTGAAATACAGGGGGTCTCTCCTCCCTTGCATTTTGAATCACCGAAACACAAAATGAAAAGGTGCCTTTGGGTGTGGGCCAACGGTCATGGTGCCCAGTCACTTCAAGCGCGGCTGAAAACACGAGGCCAGTTAGATTTATGCACTCGTTGAGAGGTGAGCGATCAGAACCATTGATCAAGGGAGGATCTTAGCCGTCCAACCAAGGGACGCATGGCACATGATCAAGCCTTGTCACAATTTTGGTTACCGAGACTTTTAAAGATAGGGGGTCTCTCCTCCACTGCATATGGAATCGCCAAAACGTGAAACGATTAGTCGTTTTGGCATTTTAGTTACTGGGAATTTGAAAGAGAGGGGGTCACTAGCAAAGGAACGAGAACTCAGGATCGCTAGAAAAGGAATGAGAACTCCTGGTGGGAGAATCCCTGAAATACATTAAGGTTCATCGTGACCATCCATATTAAATCAAATCCGGTCATTGATTGCAGATTAGCCATTTCGGCCTTTTGGCTATCGGGAGTCTGAAGGACAAGGGGTCGACTCCTTGCCATCCCCAAATCAAGAAATGCGAAAGATCCTTTAGTGTTGGGTCCATGATCCTAGTGCTAGGTTTGTATGGAGTATGGCCAAAGAAAGTGATCACTTAGGGCCAGGGTTTTCTAATGGAAAAATGATCGTGGCTGTCAGTTTTTAAGGTCGATCCAACCATTGATCCTAGAGGGTCGTTTCGGAAGTTTGGGCACCAGGAAATTTGAAGGCAGGGGAAGTAGAAATCCCCGAAAGAAAAATGTTGAAACACCCTTGGAGAGAGGTGCCAGGTCATGGCCTTGGGTTACATTGATGGTGGTGCTAGAAGAAAGGGAGACTAGCCTCTGATCCTTAGAGAGCAGGCACATGGTCTTCTCCTAAGCACATCGTCTTGACCACTCCCTGGGAAAGAAGTTAATGAAAATCGAGCAGGTAGATGAAACCTCAACTCAAGCCATGAATGGAAGGTATGGGAGGCCTAGAGCAATTAGCCTGTAGTACCCTTGTATGGAGGTCCCCCTGCAAGAGCCATGTTGAGTTAAGGCGGCGTCTGACAAAGGCGTTTCGTCCAAGTTTGACTGAAGAGACGCCACACCCTAGAGGTTCGAGAACGCCTCTGTTGGGAAAAAAATTTTGAGTATATATACTCAAGTTTTTCTATTTTTGTAAGCATGGATGGTAGAGCAGAGCTCCCGACTGTAATGTTTTAATGAAGCACTAGTTTTTTCTGGCTATGTATCTGTATGTGAAATTTCTTGTTTAATGAAAGGCAACTCTCTTTTTCATCTGGTTTCTATCCCATACTAAAAGAGTTCATGATTGAATGATTCACATGAATCATTGTGATTGTGTAATGATAAAGGTTTTATTGTAACGTTGTTATGTTCTTTTAGTGTTTCTACAATTTGAATATAAGATGCTCTTGTGTTCAAGTTTTTATTCTACAGGCTGTTAGAAGCTCGATGCCTACAACAGACCTTTGCATTTCCTCACAGAATTTTTCCTCCTACTCACCCCTATTACAAATTACTGTCTGAATTTAAATCAAGACCTCATTTGCTTGTGCATGTATGGCCTAGTTTCTGAGTTAGAATGATATTGTTCTGAGTTTACTTCCATTCATCACCCTTTATTAACAAATAGTGACAAAAACTGATGGGCATCTAACTTACTCTTGTTGCAATCCAGGAGTGACTTCTGACACCAACACAATCTATTTTCAAAATGATATGTTGTACTAAAATTAAGTTTTGGTCCCAAGGCTTCTTCTTAACTAGTCCAAAATATTTTCATAAATATTGAAACTCTATCTGAAATGATCTTTTTAGAATTCCATGTAGTCTCACTATCTCTTTTATAAAATCTCTTTCTATTTGTGGTTCCTAATAGGTATTATTTACCAGAATAAAATATGCACTATTTTTTAAAGTATTTATTACTATGAAGGTTTATTCATGTCTTCTTGACGTCATAGGTAATCCCACTATGAATTCCATTGAAATCACTTCCCATTTTGATTCTAGTATAGCATGTGGCTGCAATAATACTACTAGATTTTGATGCTCAAATTTTACTTGCTAACATTCTAGGAATCTAACCACATAATCTACTTGTTGTGAGTGGGAAATCCCTCTAATGACTAGCACTTAGGGTTTTATCATGCATGCAGAAAAAGACCTAAAGATTCCTACTTTCTACCATCGTCCCAGACCTAATCCCCATTATTTTTAAGAAAATACATAGTTAAGAAGATCAAGTGAGCATACCTTATTTTGGGCGTTTGATATCGATCCTTCCTTACGCTTGGTCACTCTTTGACTGCAGCTCTCCTCCCAAGGCTGACCTACATTCACACAAGACAAACAAAGAAATCCACATGCATTTGATCTACAGATTAATGAGTTAGAGATTTAATAAATATGTATGCAATAAACCATGAAAACCTCATATGGTGGGACGGGAAAAGTACTTCTTTATTATTAACTTCAACAAATCAACTTACAATGATGAAGCCGACCACTGCTCCATGAACCTAGTCCTGGGCTCCTCTTCAATTGTCCTCCAGCTTCTTTCCTCTATACTTCTCTTTGCACAAGGATGGCTAAAGGTTGGGACAAAGGGAATGCGCAATCGGGTATAGTTTCTTTACTATGATTCTCCTCTTCCAAATGGGACCCCTAACCCTTCTTTTATAGGCTAGAAGAAGCTAGGTATTTGGTCGAACTTCCAGCCATGCATGGCCAAAAGGTTTAGTTAACTCACCCAAAGTTGTATGTTCCGTCAACAACTTTCCTTTTTTCATTCTTTTGTAGGTACACACTGGTTGTCTTGGGTCAGCTAGTGTGTACACGCGTGAAGTAATGGAGGAGGGTGCGTGGGCCTTTATAAAAGGGGTTTTTAAGAAGAGTTGTTCAACAATGTTTTGGAAAAGAATGAATCTGAGAAGGCCCGATGCCAAGTAATCATGTTTGGTGCAAATTAGGGTTATAACAGATTCCCCCTAATGTGTGAGGTCAAAAGAGAATCTGATGGCCGAAATACATTAACAATCTTCACTGATGTGCCGAACAAGTGAGCCCAGGAACCAAAAATTGGGAGGTGTCGTTTGCAAAAATAATAAGCGTCTCACCAAGGTGGGAATACCCATGCTCAGGATAAAATAGAATCATGGCTACCAATCAAATACATTGTATATCCATGTCATATATCTATATAAAGTGTAGCCGTGAACAATACACAGCGGAGCTAAATCTTGAAATAAAAAATATATACGTGTAGAGTATCCATCTTCTTAGAAGATGATAAGGCCTAATGGTTGGAGATGAGGTCTTCAGAGCTCGAGCAACAACTTCAAAATCTTCAAATCTCCGGTAGGAGTGTAATATGAGTGTAGACTTCACTACCTAGAGGTCTTCGATGACTCGTCGGTCATGGACTAGAGAATCTTGATGATCAGACTGAAGGCTTGATTGATTTCGAACAAAGACTTGATTGGACATTCAAGATGGTCGGGTATGAGGGCAAGAGACAAACTGCAGAGGGGCCAACTCAGGCTTGGTAAAAACTTCCCTTGGACAATAGAATGACAAATGATGAGACTTAGGAAACATGACATTAACATAAGTTTACGAGGCAAGAGGCCACACAAAACTCTCCATATGTTTGGAAGAATAAGCAAACAGAGGAGGACACAACTCTATGTAGCGAGAACAGATTCCTAAGGTCGTATTAAATCCTAGAGTTTGACGAAAAAATAGACAGATGTGCTTTATCCAAGGGCGACTCATTATGCTGCCAATAAAGAAAATATTTTTCCCTTCCTCTTTTTGGGGTATATTTGATTTTTTTTTGTCTTTTTTCAATAATTTTGGAAAAAGAATAAAAGAATGTTGTGTTACAAAGGAGGAACAAGTGTTGCAAACATACAAGTTCAGGGCGTAGGGACAAGACTGATGTTCAAAGTAAGGACACTCGGGAAAAGTCCTCCAAGGGCCAAAGGTGTCAAGACGTAGAGGCAAAGTGCTATAGGGATTACGTATAAGGCATGTTTTAGATGGTTCAATTGAGAGCAACATGGAGCTGGCATTAGGCCAAAGACATGGGTATGTAAATGTGATTAATACAACACACAATGGTAATGTCCTTCAATGTGAATTTAACAAGCCCAGAGAAGGTAAGCTCAATGGTTTTTCATATTTAGAGAGCCTGAAAAAATGTAAAAGGAGACTCCACTGGGGTACCTTTTTCGAAGGTAGTCTAGTCAGTTTGAAAAATGGGTAAACTAGCACCGACAAGATGTCTATTCAAAACCATTTTAACGAGTGTGATAAAGACAAGATCACTCAGCCATTTTTTCATTTTTAAGGAGTCTGAAAAAGGCTTAACTATAGACTCCATCAAGAATGTTCTTTTGGACCATTTTAACGAGTGTGAAAGAATAAGGTCACTCGACGATATTTTCAATTTTAGGGAATCTGAAAAGAGCTTAACTATGGACTCCATGGGGGTTCCTTTTTCGTACATTTAGTCCCTCAGGCCCTAAAAAGGTTTAAAACGCTACCTGAGAGTACTCTTCTAGAGAACTGAAGTTCCTTAGAGTATATATTTGTTCGTATAGTTGACCATCTAGACTAAAAAAGGGGTAAACTACCGCCGGACAGACGTGACTTCAAATTTCAGTTTAACGAGCATGAAAGGCCACAAGATCGCTCGACAATATTTTCATGTTTAGAGGGTCTGAAAAGGGCTTAAAAAAAGACCCATTATGTTTTTTGGGAGTCCCAAGGGTGAGGTCAAGAGTAAAAAGGAATCATGCAAATGAAGCTCAAACTCGTAATCAGGAAAAACAACAAGGACGCCCGAGCCTACATTCATTAGAGACAGCATAGACACCATAACGCAACCAGGATCTACCTAGGGCATCCATGTTCCGGTAAGCTCTACCACCAACTTGCGACACTTCTAAAGAAACAATGATGGTTCTGTGTCGCAACCTGATGGGATCGATCCTATGGAAAAGGGATAAAGACAATGAGATACAAAATTCAGGGTGTAAACCTAACCTACATGCTCAAGTTGGTCATCTAAGGTTTTTCCACGGACCGTCAAAAAGTTAGGCCAAAACTCCTAAAAAATGTCCTGTTACCTGATCATACCCTTCCAACGCAACTCTTGAATCACTCTAAATGGTTTTTGGTTTAAAGAAAATGATAAGGGGGGGCAAAAAAGTGACAAAAAGAGGCCAAAAAGTCTATAAATAGAAGCTGGCAGCTCATTATCACCATTTCTGATTTGGAAATTGACTTTGGAGAAAAACAAACCCCTTTGATAAAAGTGGTGATTCCGAGAGCTACAGTGGACGAAATGACCATCTGTCTGGACCAAGTAAGTATAAACTCTCTCCTCTTGCAATTTAAATCTTTATTTATGCTTTGGGTTTCAGGTTTTGGGGGGGCATCGACCTTCAAAAGGTTAGCCCTAGGTCCACACGGGCTGTCTTAAGACAGGCCGCATGTACATTCGGGCAGAGGAAAAACTGCACACGTGTACACACGACTGTCATCATTACAGCCCATGTGGACCCCGTTATTGAATGAAAAAATTTGAAAAAACAAGGGTTAACCCTTCTGAACTTGGTTTTTTGCAGGATGTATGTTCACTAGAGGGAAAGAGAGCATGAGGAGGTTAGTGAATTAGTCGGGGAAGATCCCAATGCTATGGCTACCTTAATGTAATGTGGGTTTCTCAAGTTCTTCTTATGTCCTTTTATGTGGGCACAACCTAGGCTACTGAATGCCTTTGTTGATTATTGGCATCCTAATGCAGAGGCCTTTATGTTAGAGGGAAATCACTGGTGCCCACGATAGAGGACATATATTTTTTGACTGGCCTCTCTAGGAGAGGGGAACCAGTGAATTTCCAGACATTTCCTTTGGGGCCTCATAACATATCGGAATTGATAGGAATTTATTGTGAGGCTGGTACAGACCGATCAAGCTCATAGGTGTTCATAAGCAAGATCACTGACTTATTGATGTAGGTGATTTTGTTGCTTATTGGGCGGATGACTGGTTCTACGGCTCTACATCAAGCGTCTTGTGCACAGATGAACTATGTAGTCCAGTGCTTAAATGCACAAATATTTGACTGGAGCAATACACTGCTAGATTGTATGAAGAGGCAGCTGACAGATTGTCGGTCGTGGACACAGAGGAACTTAGGGTTTGGGATGATTCTATGATCTTTCTTCTTTGAAAGAGTTTTGAGCTTTAGTCCTCGAGTGGTGGTACGAGGACATCAAGCCTCTCTTCCTGCGGTTTTCATATGGGTAGTGTTACTGCCACGACAAGGTGGTGGAAGGACCAATGAGTCATTTGATGATGATTTCTTCACTTGGTTGTCGCGATAGATCCCATTCATAGAGGATTACCCTTATGCTGGGATTGATTTCTCAAGAGATCCTGAGATACCAGTACCTCCTGGTGAGGAGCGAGGAGAGATGGGTAAGTTTGCATCATTGTTTTGTTGTTTTTTTGTTTTGTGAAACATATGTAATTTTTGTGTTGTTTTTGATATATCATTTTTTTTATACCAGAGTATTTGACGGATATGTGTCTATTATGTGCAGATGTGGGACTAGTGCGACCTATTGATTATGCGAGGAACATGCGTCATCCTCGGCCAGGGGCCGCACTTGTCGCCGCAGGGGGACCAGCAGCAGCAGGAGAGCTTCCAATCGGTGAGGCTGAGAGGGTTTTGAGACGAGTCGAGCAAAACTTTACCTCGCTCACCCGCATAGTCCCTATGGCAGAGATTGAGGATCTGCCACCATCTATGTAGCCTCATGTAGTGGTGGCATCACAGACGTGGGTCCAATTGTTTCGGCATTTGGAAAACGATGTTGATCATTACAACAAGGCCCATAGGCCTTGACCTTAGCTAGTCTAGACCTTTCACGTGCTGAGAGCACTACTTGTATATATGTTTTGAGGGGATAAGCCCCATGAATCGTTACTGGTCATATTTTTGAGGCGCTTGCATCCACCTATGTACTCTGATGATTATGATATTACATATGGATTTTTATGTGTTTTTGTGTCTTATGGATCATATTTGCCTTTAAAAATGTATTTACATGTTTATGTGTATGTCCTTTCATATGTGTGTGAGATGCCAATATAAAATTTGATTAGCTAGAGTATCTGTAATTTGGTTTAATCTCCTAGGAACATGAAAATATGTAATATAATCAAATATTCGTTCTAAGAGACATACCCTAAGGAATCATCGGTGTAAAGTCGGATCATGAACACGGTATACTCTATTTAACTGAGACACAACCAGCTGAGCATCTAAATAGACCCAGAGATGAGAGATACCAAATGACAGGGCGTCACAAAGAAACTCAATAACTACACTGTACTTGGCGACATTGTTTGTTGTGTCACCTAAGCATATACCTTCGGAAGATAATAACTCGCCTCGAGGTGTGAAAATTACCCAAGCTGCAGAGGCAAGCCTCCAAGTATGCCAGATAGCACCATCTGTGTACCCAATGAACACCTCAGATTCACTTGACATCTGCCACAATGACAAAAGATAACATAAAAAATGACACGTCCATAATACTAAAAGAAACTAGAAAGTAATAATACAAAGACTATACATATGTTACAAAAAGTTACCCATGGTGACCTACCTATGAGTAATACTTCTTGAGGTAGATCCCATTTCTAGGCTCTGCCAAAGCATTTCCCTCAAAGTCAACTAGACAATAAGCACCCTTTTTTAGAACCTCTTTTATGATGAAAGGTCTGAACCACATGGGTTTGAATTTTCCTTCCCCCAAGGGGTCCTTATCTTGGTCATTGACCAGGACAAGGTCGCCTCCAGAGAAAATATGAGGACGAACAGAATGATCATACTGGTACTTGACTTTATGTTTGTGAGCCTCGTTGCTAGGGCCACATCACGACGCTGCTCATTGAGCCGCTCAAGATATAATAACCATTCTTCAAGTGGAGAAGTGTCTGGCAATAACTGTACTGCCAACTTTAGGAACGGTATCTGACATTCGATAGGCAAGACTGCTTCTAGCCCATAAACGAGTTGAAAAGTTGAGAAACTGGTTGCAGTATTAACAGACATTCGGTAATCCCATAAGGCCAAGTATAACATCAAATTCCAATTTGACTTGGCTGAGTTGATCATTTGTTGTAGGATGGTCTTAAGAGATTTATTTATAGCTTCCACCTAACCATTTTCTTGGGGGTAGTAGGGTGACGAATGTTCTTGCCGCAACCCAAGATTTGATGTTAACTCGGTCATCATCTGGTTCTAAAAGTGACTTCCATGGTCAGTGACAATCTCTCTCAGGACGCTGAACCTTGCTATTATCTTGTTGAATAAAAAGAGAGCTGCAGTCTCTCCATCATCTTTAAACGTTGCCATAGCTTCGACCCACTTTGTGAATTAGTCTGTGGCTACAATGATATAACGGTGCCCCCTTGTTGAAGGAGGGTTGCATGTAGTGTAATCAATCCCCCATTTGGTGAAGGGACCAACTATGATGACATGAAACATGGGAGTGGGATGTGCCCTCATCTTCCAAGAGAAGATCTGACATGGGTGGCACTTCTTGACTGATTTGATACAATCTTTGATTAGTGTCGGCCATAAGTAACCTGCTCGTAAAATATTTTGGGTTGTTTCCAACCCATACAAATGACCACCACATGCTCTAGTATGGCAATCGTTAAGCACGATAACTGCTTCTTCGTGAGTGAGACATCGGCGCATGATGTAGCCTAAACCTCTTCGATACAACGTATCATCGAGTATGAGATAACTCTTAGCCTGATGGCGTATACGTCGATGCTCATCATGAGAAGCAGAGGTGGGGCACTTCAAAGTCTGGAGATAGATAAGTATATCTCCATACGAGGGATCCGAATATGTGATCAAAAACATATCTCCTCTGATAGGAAACTCTTCGGGCACAACATCACTTGACTAACTGGAAGTTCCGAAATAAGTTCTGCGAAGAACAATGACTTTTTGGATTTCGCTGAAACGAAATCTAAGTCAAATTCCTCGAGGATGACTATCCATCTATTGATCTTTCTGCCTATTACCCATTGTGTCAACATGTACTAAAATGGATTCACAATGGCAATGACAGTGGTCTTGCGAAACAGATCATAATGACGGAATCATTGAACAGCATGAATTGTTGCCAACGCAAGTTTTTCAATATGAGAATAATTGAGTTCCGGTCCTACTAGGCCTTAGCTCAAATAATATATCACACATTCTGAGAACAAGTCATCTTCCTGAACTAAGACCATGCCAATGGTTGACTCTGCTGCAGCCAGGTACAATAAGAAATCTTTGTTATAGTTAGGTGGTCGAAGCAGAGGGGCAGTTGTGAGGGCATGTTTCAACACGTTGAAAGAGAATTTAGTGGCATCATCCCAATGAAAAGGAACATATTTCTTTAGTAAGCACATAAATCGCTTTGTGATCTCAGCATAGTTGGCGATGAAACGTATTAAAAAATTCACCTTGCCCTATAGACTCTGAAGTTGAAGGATTGTGCGCAGGGGAGGAAACTGAATTATTGCCTTAACCTTGAGAGGATCGACCATGATCCATGTTGTTGACACTATGAAACCTAACAAATGTCCTGATGTTACAAAAAAGCTGCACTTGTTTGGATTCAAGTGAATCTGAAAGTAGTGACATCGCTCAAAGATAAGTCAGAGGTGTGTGGGATGATCCGTTCTCTTGTGATATCGAGATGCTAAATCATCTAAATAGGCTTCGACTATATGCTTGAGATCATGGAAATAAAAAGACATGGCCCGTTGAAAGGTCCCTCCAACATTTTTGAGACCAAAGGGCATATTACGATATGCGAATGTACCCCAATGGACAAATGAATGTCATTTTGTGATGGTCTTCGGGTTTGATTTGTATTTGATTATATCCCGAAAAACCGCCCATGAAAGAGAAGGCCTCACAACCTGCACATTCATCAATTATCTGGTCGATGAATGGTGTGGGAAAATTATCTTTTGGAAAGGCCTTGTTCAAATCACGGAAGTCCATACATACACGAATCATGCCCTGTTTCTTATTGACCTACATAGGGTTGGACACCCATTGGGTCAAATGGATAGGATAGATAAAACTAGATTTTAGTTGTTTCTCAACTTCAACCTTAATGGCTATTGCTTTCCTGGGATTAACTGGATGAAGCTTCTGTCGAACAGGCTTGGCATCTGGATAAGTTGTCATTTCATGTTCGACTCTTTTTGGATCGATGCCTGACATTTCCTTGTAAGACCAGGCAAAAACATCGTGGAATTCTTTAAATAGATATGTGTAGATTTGAATCTCTCTGAGGGAGTAGTCAGCTCTGACGAAAACATTCTCCATGACGCCAGGGGTTTTGGAGATATTGATCGGTATGGTTTCAGTGATGGTTTAAATATTACCCTCAGCATAAACCTCATGTGTAGATAAAGGATTAATAGGACAAGACCTATCTCCAGTCATAGTCAAGGTGAATTCTTTGGCTTTGATTCTGCTTAACTCTGGGAGGAAGTATGATCTATGATGAAGATCATCCCAGGGTTTTTCTGGACTAGTCATTTCTTAAATTACTACTTCGTCGGAGGGAAAGACTAAGTCTAACAAATCGGTGTCAGCGAGAGAACCTTGAGCCCAAATAGACTCTAGAAGCGGATCTAACTCTTGTTCAGGAGTTGGATCTGTGCCAGCCGAAGCTTGCTGAACCAAAGAGTACACTACTTCAGTTGCGGACAAAGGCATGGACATGCCCGGGTGCCCTGTCCCCTTCATTGCGGTCGATGGGGAAGGAAGTATCCACAGATCATTGAAGTAAGTCATGCAAAATGATGAAACTTGGAAAATCGCAACCTTATGGTGGTCGGATATGAATTTTACATCGCCTTCAGGGGGCGGGTAATCGAAGGAACCCATCAAGGATGGGCATAAACCAACCCCTATGTTGACTACGCCTGGTTGGGGATTATCAATCATCGAGACTGCGTATACCCCCAATGAAGGGTCAGGTCTGGAGAAATACAATTGATCAATGGTCACAATCCGGTCCTTGTGTGGAAACAACAAGACTCAAAAAACTATAGCAACCACTACTTGCATGGCGTAAGTCCAACTCCTTCCTAACAAGAGATTATAGTTGAGTGACACGTCGACTACTTCTACCTCGACGCACACAGTCTTCTCTCCTAACTGCACGGGGAAAGAGGGAATGATACCATGTGGCCAGAACGGATGACAGTCGAAATCCGTGAGAAGAGTAGGTGAAAGAGATAAAATGGGTTGGCCAATGGCCTTCCAACATGATAACGACATAACACATGTCGAGGCACCCGCATCAACCATCGTGTAGAAGATATTCTGAGTAAAATTTTTCGTGGGGTGAGCCACTACTATCTGAAATGCTACGTGGTAAGGCAGATGAGGTTTTAAGTCGATTGTATCCAGCATGATGGTACCCGGATTACAAGTCTCGGTAGATCCTAAAGCGGTTAAAAATAATTTCCTCTGGGAAGGGAAGCTTTGGAGGACCTCCAAAGCTGACATCGCACAAGGGGTTGGAGACAAATCCTCCACCACATAATAGTTATGGGTGGCCCTTGCGTTCGGGTTGTGAGAATATTTTTTGAACGCGCATTTTGAGATTCATTTCATTATTTCGCCCAAAGTATTCTCAATCTGTAGAGGAAGAGATAGGATCTCGGCTTCTTTTCCCTTCTCAGAAGTGCTTGGTTTACTGTAGTCATGCGCTCTAGTCAATATAAAAGCATCACCCTTCATCATATAGACATTCATGGATGCGGGATTGTTCGAATATGGAGACATTCCTTGACTGCCCCCTTCCACGCTTGTAGAGGCTTGGGTTGGGTTTTGTCCATGATGAAATGGATTGGTTAACACGGCAGGATGTTGCTGTGTCACAAAATTTTGGGCCTCTGCAAGCCGAGGACATTGGTGGGTCGGGTGGTCTTCCACACACAGGTTACACAGATACCTCGCCTTATGTTTCTTAGTGTTGCCCTCGCCAACATTATTAGTGGGTTTCTTATCCCCCTTACCCTTCTTTTGTTGTTTTTTCTTTCCTTCATGCTACTGGGTGGCCTTTGGATTTGTCGATTGCACTGTGTGTACATACGATGTTTTAGTAGGGGGAGAAGCCAAAATAGTATTTTGGTTGGTCGTTGTGTGTTGTATAGACAATTGTTGCAATTGCTTCATCAGTTGCTCATCGGGCTTTGTTTGTGCTGAACCAATAATACCATTGGCATGTGGTTCATCTCTCTATCTAGTTTTATCAAGTATTGAGCGTGGCACATCTGGAAAGATCTCGTATAATAAACTGGACTAAGAATAGATTAGCTCAAGTTGTTGAGCTCTCATTATGGCATCATATTTGGAAAACACTCCCAACATCACAACGTCTTTGGATTACTGTGGGACCAAAGACTTAAGGAACCACTCGAGTAGGAATGCTAGTGGGACTAGCACCTTAATTGAACTCTTTTGGCATCTCCATTCTCGGATGTGATCAGTGATATGGTCCACTTTTGTCTGTGCAAAATTGGCCAGCAATTCTGTGCTAGCATCATATCTCACAGGTAATTGGAAATGGTTTAGGAAAGCCATTGCCAATTTGTTGAAGGAAGAGTATCTTGAGCAGTCGAGCTCAATGTACCATTTCATGACACTCCCAATGAGAGTACATTGAAACAATCACAACTGTATGGAGTCGTCTTTCAACGAGTTATATGAGCACCAAAGATTGAAGGTGGTCACATGATCTCCTGGATCTTCGTTAGGCTTGGCATCAAACTTTGGTATGTCTGAAGGAAACTTCATCGGAATAGGGGGCCAACATAGATCGTGACAGATAGGGTGATTCAACAACCTCGTCAAATATGGCAAGTGCAAGGTTGCCAGGAAAGGTAGTTTGGGTTGTTGGTGATAACCATGGAAAAAGGGACTTGGAGTTTGACTGGCACCAGGTTGCCAAGAAAAGTTCGGCTGCTGGCCTGGGTTCTGGTAAAAACCATGGCCATGACCAACATACAGGTTCTGCGTGTGAGGAGACATCATTGGATGATTCCCAAAATAGGACATAGATGGTTGGGCATGCATTACATTGGGAGGGCTTTGGGAAGGGTTGCCCCATGCCGATCCCATGGGGATAGGCATAGTACCTTGTCTGGGGTTCCATTGGTTGTGAAAATAATTTCCCCAGATCGACATTCCTGATGAGGGAAGGAATCCCTACCAAGAATTCCAAGGCCCTGATGCGGAAGAAGTTCCTGGGTTTGCCACCTGTGTAGGAATAGTACCCTGCATAGGAATCGGTTGTCTGAAACCGGGATTGCCCCCAGTCGGGAAAGCAGCTGACGAGAAAGAATTGTTACCAAATGCACCAAACAAAGAAAAAGGTGTCGAACCTACTGGAATATTATGCGAAGGTGGTCCTTGACTCCCTGCTCCAAATAAACTATGGTGTGCAGGTGGCCCGAAAGATGGATGGTGGGTGCCACCGAGAGAAGGGGACAAAGAAGGTATATGACCTCCCCCGTAAGGGAAAGCATTAAAAGGAGATGAAGTGCCCCCATGTGGCCTTGCAAAGGAGTGTTAGAGCTCCCTACCCCCAGACCTAAAGTCTGTGAAGTGGAGTAATAAAGTACAGGACTTGTACCTAAACTAGGCATCCCGTATGAGAATGGAGGGCCTGTCGCACTAGGTGTGAAAGGGGTTGTGGCCGCCACCATAGACGGGATCGTACCATTGTGCGAGGTAGAGGCAGTCAATACCATGGTGGATCATACTGGTGACGGTGGGTTAGGAGGTGGAAACTCTCATGTGGTGACAACCATAGTGGGAATTGAAGAATTCCCAGAAGGAGTGATAGCATTTGTTTCCATTGCTGCATGCGACATTGTCTGACACTCTTAAGGGTGAATTCGTACGATGATGGGTGCCGAAAGATCATTGGTTGGGGTTTCATATGGACCAAGAGATTTCTCTCCAAATTCTAAAACGTTCGTTTCCTCCGGATGTTGTTCGGGCACAATTTCTTGTGACCTAGTCGCTTCAAAAGACCCTTGTTTGTCTAGCTTTCACCTTAGTGGTGGCGGAGGTGGCTCTAGTGTAACCGGTGATAGGCCTAGAATCCTTCATGACCAGCGGAGCTCGTGATCCTCCACTGTGTGAGAAGATCAAAGACACCCTAGGGATTTCTATTTGTTCAAAAAACAACACACATTAAAAAAGTCCCTACAAGATTAAAAAAGAAAACACTAAACTAATTGGAAGAACAGTTACAACAATCAACACTAGAGAAACTTACCGGTGCAAGTGAAACTTGAACACGGAAGCACCCTCCAGGTATACTCTGCAAAGAGTGGCCTGATGTCTGTCCTAGGTACCACGGTATACCCCTCAGTCACCTATGTATGTCTATAAAAAGATAGGCAACTAGGTTGCCAGCACACGAACAGTCACCAGGCGAGTACAGTCGAAAGTAGGGTAGACCACAATGAGCAGGGTATCGAGCCCGAAACCTTTCAAGGGTATCAAAGGAAAGTGGTCTCAAAGACAACTGAGGACCTTGAATGGATTCGAGACCCATGAAGCTCCATGGCAAATTCAATCGACGGAACCCCAAGACAAGCCCTCTATATGTGTTCTCCACTGTAATTGGTCCAGCTTTTGAGGGTTTATCTCCGCTACCTTTCCGCACGCGACCTCATGTTTATCCCCTGTGTTAGAGGGGTGTCACGGATAAATTTCACGATACTGAACTTTGACACTCCCTAACTCAGACTCCAATGTTTGGTTTTAATCGCCTTGAAGAGTTTTCTCTCCAACCTAATTCAAGGCCTTAACCCTAAATTAATTGGTTGACCCTACAAACATAAAAAGTCTAATGAATTTTAGATTTAGCATTAATTTTTATGGCTTGTCTTAAGTAAAAGGTTATGAAAGTGAAACTAGTGATGTTTGAAAGACGAAAGAAAAATAAAAAAAAAGCTGGAAACAAAAAACCTTCACTTAACTCAAATCTTAAACAACTTTTCAACCTTAAAAATTTTCTAAGATCTTTGAACAACAAACTCAAAGAAGGATTTCACTCGACTACGAGTTACTTATGATCTAAGTAAATTGTCAATAACTTATGAAAGCGAAGACTTTTCCCTGGTTACTAATGCAAAATAACACTTTCTAACCAAATAAAGAAATCAAAGATTTATTTATTTTTTATTTGAATGCTCACAAATAAAAAAGGAAAAATATCAACAAGTCAAAACCAAAAAAATTCTGGCCTAAGCGCAGATCGCAAAGAGTCACTTTAAAAATCACACACAAGCAAATTAAAATTGGACTCTCACCCTTGTCTAAAAACCCTATAAAAGAAAATTTTGAGGAAAAATTCTAAATGAAAAAGAAAGCTATTGTTGTGATCAAACCTAAGTTACTGACCGCTATGACAGAGACCCAAAAACCTGAGAGGTATAACTCTTATCAAATGAAAGGATGACTGCCTCACCTTCAACAAAAATTTTCTCCACAACCACACTGCTGATAGTTCAACAGCAAGTGTGTGCACGTGAGCTGTGTAAAGTCAGAGCATGTGTACACACGTTCTAGCCTTATACAAGTCGTGTGTATCTCTGAAACTTTGAGACAAATGAAAGGACAAGCAATCCAGCCCAGGCAGAGACCACTGGTACTGAGAACTAGGATCTCTTGAAGACTCAGACACTTACTTTAATAGAAAAAAGAAAACAATTCAAGAAAAACTTCATAGAACAAACCAATCTGAGGTGAAACCTAAGCTATAGAGTGCAAACAACAAAGACTAGAAAGAGTTCTAGAAAGCCCCTGAGAAGGACTAATTCTGACAGGGAAGAGGATGACTACCTCTCTAAAATAATTTTTCTGGAATCATACATGTGACTAACACTTTCTCAGCTAGCGTGTACACGCGGGCTGTGAGAATGTAGGGCACGAGTACACGCGTACAGACCTTATACAGGTCGTGTGTACCTCTATGGATCTCGGAAAAAAAAATACAATCAAGCAAAGAAACAAAGATAACTGGTATGGAAGACCAGAATCTTTATTAGCTTAGACTTTTGCAGAAACTTTAAAAACAAAAAATGAGACCAGTTCTTAAAAATACCCAAAACATATTCCCAGAAACCCTAGATAATCCCCAGTATAGTCGCCAATTCTGTTGTGAGTGGGAAATCCCTTTATGGACTAGCACTTAGGGTTTTATCATGCATGCAGAGAAAGACCTAAATATTCCTACTTTCTAGCGTCGTCCCGGACCTAATCCCCATTATTCTTAAGAAAATACGTAGTTAAGAAGATCAAGTGAGCATACCTTATTTCGAGCATTTGATATCGATCCTTGATTACGCTTGGTTTCTCTTTGACTGCAGCTCTCCTCCCAAGGCTGACCTGCATTCACACAAGACAAAAAAAAAACTCCAGATGCATTTGATCTACAGATTAATGGGTTAGAGATTTAATCAATATGTATGCAACAAACCATGAAAACCTCATATGGTGGGATGGGAAAAGTACTTCTTTATTATTAAATTCAACAAATCAACTTACAATGATGAAGCTAGCCACTACTCCATGAACCTGGTCCTGGGATCCTCTTCAACTGTCCTCCAACTTCTTTGCTTTATACTTCTCTTTGCACAAGGATGGCTAAAGGTTGGGACAAAGGGAATGCACAATCAGGTATAGTTTCTTTACTATGATTCTCCTCTTCCAAATGGGACCCCTAACCCTTCTTTTATAGGCTAGAAGAAGCTAGGTATTTGGTCGAACTTCCATCCATCCATGGCTAAAAGGTTTATTTAACTCACCCAAAGCTGTGTGTTCCGTCAACAACTTTCCTTTTTTCGTGCTTTTGTAGGTACACATGGGCTATATTGGGTTAGCTAGCGTGTACACATGTGTAGTAATGGAGTAGGGAACGTGGGCCTTTATAAAAGGGGTTTTTAAGAAGAGTTGTTCAGCAGTGTTTTGGCAAAGAAGGAATCTGAGATGGCTTGATGCCAGGTAAGCATGTCTGGTGCAAATTACGGTTATAACACAACTACATCCTTTTTCATTCCACTCCAAAAGAATAGAAATTTTAGATCCATGTAGATCCTTTTCACTCTAGGATGAGCCATATATACTACTATATGTGCTTCCCTAAGTATCAACTTACAAATGTCTTCATTTAGAGGTACATAAATCCTTCTATGAAATCTCAATAATCCATAATTATCCTAAGTATATCCATCATACTTGTGAATTTCCATTACTTAATTTTCTAATTATGTCTTTATTTATGCATACCATGCATCACTTTCTTGTAATTTTAGTATATTTTCTCTAATATCCATTTGTAAATGTGACATTGAGAAGATTTGAGGTCTTCTACTCAAGTATTTTTCTACTTTGTTTAGCATTCCTTTAATATATGTAATGTCGAAACCATACTCATTGAATAATTTTGACCATCTTCTTTGTCTATCATTCAAATTAATTTGGGTAAATATAATTTGAAGTCCATGATGGTTTGTCTTTAGTTCAAACTTTCTCTCAACCAATTAATGTCTCCAAATCCTCAAGGCATGCACCATTGCAGCAAGTTCCAAATCAAGAGTCACATAATTCTCTTCATGTGATCTCAATTTCCTTGAAGCATAGGCTATCACTCTATCGTGCTGCATTAAGAAACCACCCAATCATTCTTTCGAGGCACCAATATATACTAGAAAATCCCAATCCATTTTTGGTGCCTTTAATATGAGAGCCATCGTCAACAATTGTTTAAGCCTGTTCAACACCTATTCTCACTATTTCGTCCATACAAATCTCTTATTTTTCTTTTGCAATTTTGTAATAGGATTCACAACCTTCAAAAAACCTTATACAAATCTTCTATAATAACATACCAAGCCCATAAAAATATGTACTTCATGTACATTTACAAGCGCCATCCACTCCATAATAATTTCTATATTTGACAGATCCACAATAATTCCTTCTGTTGAAATGATGTGACCCAAATAGTGAATATTTAATTCAAAGATAGAATAGTTAGATATATTAACATATAGCTTATGCTCTCTAAGGAATTGTAACAACATTCTTAAATGCTCTTCATTCTCCTCTAGTTTTCTTGAATATATTAGAAGATCATCTAGGAATAATCACATGAACTTATCAAGATATTGTTCAAACACCCCATTCATCAAACTCATAAATATAACTAGCCCATTTTTCAAACCAAATGGTACTACTACAAAATCATAAGGACTAAAAAACATCTTAAATCATTTTTTAGGGATGTCCTCTTCCTAAATTACTAATTGATCATATCTTGATCTTAGATCAATTTTTGAAAATACATTTGCCTCTTTCATTTAATCAAACAAATCATTAATCATGGGCATCATATACTAGTTCCTTACGGTAACCTTATTCAATTGTCCATAGTCAATACAAAGCCTCCACAGTCCATATTTTTTCTTTGCAAATATCACCACACTCCCCATGACAATATATTAGGCTAAATAAATCCCAAATCTAATAATTCTTGGAGCTGCATCTGCAACTCTCACAATTCCATGGTTTTCATGTGATAAGGATCCTTTCAAATAGGCTCAATTCTTTGTTTTAATTCGATCTTGAACTCCATCTCCCACTTAGAGGGAAGTCCAGGTAACTCTTCTAGAAACACATCAAAAAATTCTAATAACACAGGATTTTGAACTATGTTCACCATATCTTCCTTCTTGTTCATAATTGTCATAACATACAACTTGCAACCCTTCCTAATACTTTTCTTCAATTGCACCATTGAAATAAATCTCAAAGACACTCATCTCTTTCTCCCTACTAAGATTCTTTTATGTCCCAAGTCATCTATAAAAACAAAAAATATATATCCTTACAATCTAACACTAACTCATGGGTTGAATCTAACCAATTTTTACCTATGATCTATCATATGATCCCAAGTTTCTACTTTATAATTACACTTGGGTAACACATACACCAATATCGAATTCACAGTTTTTAACTAACTACCCTACCCTTTGTTTAACACTGGAAGTCATTTCCTGCTATCAACCCACATATGAATAATGCATTATATGAAATAAAAAAAAAATATCCTCCTTGATCTACCAATAATGAAAAACATATACCATTAATATTACATGCCATCCCAAGCATAGTCGATCGATGTGTTGATTTTTACTAAACTCAGAAACAATTTCCACTTCTAATAAATTTACTTCACATAGATTGTCTGCACGAAAAATAAAATGTTCCAAATATGAAAACTTGTGAATGGAAATACACTGGATTTAATCATTGAAAATGCACAACGGAATCATAAACAACACACACATTTGAGCAAAAATATTTCTGGACAATGCCCCTAGAAAAACCTCGAAGGGAAAACCAGTAAATAAGAGAAAATTTATTATTCTTCCCATGGAGAAGAACTCATAAATTCACAACAATTATTAAAAAATTTAGAAATATGTACTAGCATTGAAAATTGTGCTCAGAAATTGATGTATGGTCTATATGGCCTCCCCACCTTCAATATCTTCCTCGAAATCCATGCCCAATAGTACTAAACAGAGTACATCCTGTATGGCCCAACAACTAGAGATAAACATGACTTTTATGATCCAACAAACCATCACACGAGAGATTGTACAATCTAATAATGCATTGTTGTACAGATAGAAAGTAATTTATCTTGATTTTTGTGCCAATGTTGATCTTCACTTCGATTTTTGTGCCCACGTTTTCTTAGGATTTGTGCCTCTTCCCTTCCTTTGTATTTCTTCCCTCTTCCCCTATTACGTCAAATGTGTCCTCTCTTCCTCTCTTCAAATCTCCAAATGTTTTATCATTCAATGTGTGCCTCTCATTCTCCTTATATATGCTTTTGTAATCTCTTGATCACCAAATACATAACCCTAAGATATCAACGGCCAAGATTAGATCTTTCCTTCCCAAGATGGACGGTTGTGACTTAATCTCTCGTTGAAATGACTTAAATAACTTAAGTCACTCAACTTTATAAAAGGTCACTTTAATTCATTAAATATAAAAGGCATTTTATAAAAACACTTTATAAAGTTACTATCTAGAGAATGTCACGTGGACACTTCTACATACTAGGAACCGCCAATGCAAAAGTTCCTATACGAGCTACCCAAAAAACTAACACTCCCTCTTAGAAATGAATGTACTTCTAGAACCTCCACCTAGATCTATATCCAACCCCAACACTCCATTTGTTTTTGTAGATGCTCCCTTTGAACCAAAAATATTCCCTGCCACCTACATTGGATCTTGCGCTGAAGACTTGTTCCTCCTCACCATGCCCTTAGGAGTCTCCTCACACTGTTGAGAATCAAATGTCATCTAATACCAGTTGAGACTATTGAAAATATTGGAAGTATCCTCACAAGCACATGTCACTGACACTGATCCTAAATCCAATATCCCCTTGGACTCACACACAAGATGTCCCAACATCATTTATAACCTCCTCTATCTGACACCAAGCATTGTTGTTGCATACAGGGTAGCTCCCTCTAGATATATGAGCACATGTTCATGATCTAAGAAAACTCCATATCCCTCATCCTCCAAAGTCGATACTGAGAGAAATCTTATCTTCATCTCTTGAACAAAAAAACATATTTTCCACCTCTAGAGATCCTCCTTACTCTAGTTGGAATATCACACATCCAACCCCCTTCACTACATGCATGGTACTGATCCCACAACCCACATGACACTCCAAGTCTTTCTTTGAAACACTAAGGAACATCAACCTCATTCTCATCATATGGCGAGATGAGCCACTATCCACAAACCATGCTCCAGTGTCCCCAAACTTTGCACTAAAACTTCCTGAAAGACCAAACACAAGAGAAAAATACTTCCCAAACTTCTCAGCAAAATCATGAATCTCGGTTGATGTTGATGTTGTTACCTTTGTCTTATTCCTACCCTTCTTCTTGTTTCGACACTAGCTTGCATAGTGGCCAGTATTATGACATGAAAATCATTTCACTTTGCTCAAGTCCCTCTTTCCATATCTTCTACCCTTATTTGCATGAAGAGCATTCTCCTGGTCATCATCACCCTTAATCTAACTACCTTGAAGATCCTCCTCCCAAGTCTCCTCCTGAGATAAGTCATCCCACAACTTCTACTAGTCAGGGAGATGTTCTCATTGTATATTTTAACCTTGTACAATATTTACTACAAACATATTTTCAGTAAAATAACATAAAAGATACAATGGAAAATACAAACATTGCATAATGATTTTTTTCCTGGAAACCCAAACCGGGAAAACCAGCATATTCTATGTTCATTCATTGTGTTACATTACAATATACATATAGGATCCAACGACATCCAAAACCCTAACCCAATGACCTGTATTAGTCAACAACCCTAATTCTTTAACCGGAAATAGAAAACCATCAACAAAAACCATGTGCTGAAAAACTGCCCAACAATGGACATGAAAAACGAGGAAAAAATGTGACATGTTTCCCGATGAAAAAAATTTCTCAGGGGCGCTTCCCCTACACCCCCCTCAATCCCCCCTACGTGCCTGATGCAACATAGTAGACAGGAATATTAGTCATGCAAATAATATAACATATACCCAACATTCTCCCACTTGTTGTTTTATTTGCATACAAGGGGCTGCAGGGTTACATAGTCAACAATCCAGGGCAACAATGTCCATGGATCCTCTACACCAAGGGAACTTCTTAGTGCTCATAGATTTTTTTAATGAATCTGCAACATTCTTCAAATTGTACACCTTCATCAACAACACTTTCTTTTCTTCAAGCATGTCTCTCACAAAGTGATATTGAATATCAATATGATCTGTCTTTGAATGATAAGTCAGGTTCTTCGCTAGAAAAATTACACTTTGACTGTCAAAATCTATCCTTTCAAATTTCTGTACCAACCCAATACCTGAATACAATCTTTGTAACCATATTACTTCCTTGCTTGTATGAGTATTTGCCATGTATTCAACTTTTGTAGTTGAAAATGCCACTATATCCTGTATTTTGCTCATCCAACTGATTGCTCCTCCAAACAAGTTAAACACATACCCACTTTGTAGATATCCTACGATCACGATCTCCAACACAGTTTGCATCCACAAATACATGTATTTCCAACACTATGTCCAATCCTGGTCTTCCTTGGTAGAGTAATCCATAACTAGCAGTGCCACGCAAATACCTGAAAACCCTTTTTATTGTTTTCCAATGCTCCTTCCCTGGTTTTGACATATACCTGTTAAAAAATTACACTACGTGTGCAATGTCCAGTCTCGCACAAACCATTGCATACATCAAACTACCAACTACACTAGCATATGTAACATGAGACATGTCCTCCTCCTCTTCATGTGTCTTGGGACATTGATCCCTAGATAACTTTACACCAACATAAATAGGGACCTTTATCAGTTTACATTCCTACATATTAAACCTCTACAATATTGTCTCGACATATTTTCTATGATTTAACCATATTTTCCTCCTTTTCTGATCTCTTTTAATTTCCATGCCCAAAATGAAATTTGAAGCACTGAGATTCTTCATGTCAAATTTAGCAGATAACTGAGTTTTCACATCCTGGATAATCTCCTTGTTGTTTCCTATTAGAAACATGTCATCCACATACAAGACCAAATAAATCAAATGATCACCAATTAATTTAAAATACACACAGTGATCCTCTTTGCTTGTGAAGCCAATTCCCAACATATAAGTATCAAATTTTTGATACCACATCATTGGTGATTCTTTTAAACCATATAAGGACTTTTTCATCTTGCATACCAGCTCCTTCTTTCCATTCACGACAAAAAAAATTGGCTGCTTCATATAGATTTATTCTTCCATATCCCCATGTGGGAATGTTGTATTCACATCCATCTGTTCTACATCAAAATCAAATTCATCAGCAACAGATAACAGAAATCTTATAGAATTTAACTTGGCAATAGAAGAAAAAATCTCACCTAAATCAATTCCCTCAACTTAGGAATAATCCTTTGCTACTAAACAAGCTTTGTATATCTCCACTTTGCCTTATGCATTCAGATTATTTTTAAATACCCATTTTTTGCCAATGGGATTTCTTCCAGTCAACAACTCCACTAGATCCTAAGCCTCATTCTTATCCAAGGTTGTCATTTCTTCATCCATGGAAATTTTCTAGAGATTTCCATCCTCTGAATCCACTGCCTCCTTGACAATTCTAGGATCATCATCAATAATAGAAAAATAAAAAATTGAACAAAAATTAGATGGATTATACCTTTCCGGTAACCTTCTTTCTCGAACCGGTCTCCTCAATACTGGAGTATGAGGATCTTCTTCTTCTAATTCATGTTCTTCTGTAGAGTCTGATTCATCATCCTTTAAATCAAACTCTATTTTATTTGGTTCTTCCTTACTTGGTAGGACTTCATGTTTAACAACATCCTTCATTTCTCTAAATACCACATCTCAGCTATACACAAATTTCTTAGTTTCTAGGTTCCAAAGATTATAACCTTTGAGACCATATTTATACCCAATAAAGATACACTTTTCAGCCTTCTTATCTAGCTTACTCTTATTTTCCTTTGGAACATGAGCATAGGCCTCACAACCAAATACCTTGAGATGTGTGAGAGAATGTTTCTTACCAGTCCATACCTCTTTTGGAGTCTTGTCATCTAGTGCTAATGAGGGTGATCTCTTGACCAGGTAACATGCAATACCCACTTCCTCTATCCATAATTCTTGCCGTAACCCGACACCATTGAGCATGCACCTTGATTTTTCCATTAGTGTCTTGTTCATCCTTTTTAAAAATATAGTTTGTTGAGGTGTATATGGAGTAGTATTCTGCCTTTCTATACCGCACTTCTTACATAATTCTTCAAATTCATTCCCACATAACTTTCCACCATTATATGTCCTCAACACCTTAATTATTTTCTCTATTTGATTCTCAACAAGAGGCTTAAACTCATTAAACCTGTCAAAGACTTCAGATTTATTCCTGAGGAAATATATCCAAGTATTCCTTGAGAATTCATCTATAAATGAGACATAGTACACAAATTTTACCAATGATGGAACCGACACAGGTCCAAACACATCACTGTGAACTAGTTGTAAAATTCCTTCTGCCCTCATTGCACCAGAGGGGAATCTTACCCGATTCTGCTTCCCATATACATAATGTTCACAGAAATAAAAATCTAGAGATAATTTAGACATACCTTCAACCATACCTTTATCATGTAGTAGTCAAATACCCTTCTCTCAGATATGTGCCAGTCTTTGATGCCACATCATAACCTTTTCTCCAGAGACTGTAGGAGTTCTATATTCTTCAACTCCAATATCAGGAACAATGGAACTATTACACCCATCACTAATAGTTCTTCCTTGCATCTTATATAGAGTTCCAAACTGAACTCCCTTCAACAACACCATTTCTCCTCGAACCATCCTTCAGGTTTCCTTTTCAAATATTATTTTTACCCCTGCATTGTCCATTTTGCTTACAGAAATCAAATTTTTGGCCAAACCTAGGATGTGCAGAACACCATGTAGTTTTCTAATCCTTCCATATATGAGCCTCAACTTGAATTTTCCTCATCCTATGATTTTGGTTGTCGAATCATCACCTAGGAAAACATTACCTCCATCATATCTTTCATATTCACAGAACCACTCCCTGTGGGGAGTCATATGAAAGGATGCACCTGAGTCAACCAACCATGCCTCATGATTTTCATGTGTGCTTGAAGAAGCCAAGTACACATCCCCTCCTTCTTCCTTGGAGCTATTTTCTTCTGTAGGAGGATCTTCTTCAGATCCCTTCTTTTTCTCAATTTTGGATCTACACTGCTTCTTGTAGTGCCCTTCTTTTCCACATCCCCAACATACCTTTACAAACTTTCCGGGATATTTAGATCTACCCTTAGACTTGGATCTCCCACTTGATGACTTAGATCTATTTCTTTCCTGGGAGTGTGCTCTTGCAAATAACGTGTTTGTGCTCTATCCTTCCATGCTCTTCTATCTCATCTCCTCCGACAACAAGGATGAGACCACTTCATCAAACTTTAAGGAAGTTGTATTACTACCTATGGCCACAACCAAACTATTCCACCAGTCTGGTAAAGAGCACAGTAAATTGATACACTTATCTTCATCTGAAATTTTAATCTCAACAGATACTAACTTACTTACCATAGTATTGAAGGCATTCAAATGATCTGCCACTGAGTTTCCATCTCTCATCCTCATGTTATATAGCTTCTTTACCAGGAAAATTTTATTTACTAGGGACTTAGACTGATACAAATTCCCCAACTTATCCCATAAATGTTTGGTTGTAGCTTCCACTGATACATTCAATAATATTAAATCTAAGAGACATAGTCGGACTGTGATCTTCTCCTTTCGATCCAACTTTTTCTAGTCATTCGTTGAAGTTCATGTAGGTGAAGTACCAGGATCCATTGATCTCTTTCCACCAACAGATATTCCATCTTAAGCTTCCACAGCTCAAAAAAATTCCCATTAAACTTCTCGATCTCCATTTTCAAACTGCCCACCATTTATTTTCACCTAAAAAATGAATACCATAGATCTCCCACTGTAACAAGGCTTATCATAGTCTCGAGCCAAACCCTTGACCACAAAGGCATCCCCTTGAAGCCAACAAAGCTCTAATACCAAATGTAGATTTTAACCTTGTACAATATTTATTGCAAACAATTTTTTAGTAAAAGAACAAGAAAGATACAATGGAAAATACAAACATTACACAATGATTTTTCCCCTGGAAACCCAAACCGGGAAAACTAACATATTCTATATTCATTCATTGTGTTACATTGTTTACAATACATTATACATATATTATCCAATGGCATCCAAAACCCTAAACCAATGACTTGGATTAGTCAAAAACCCTAATTCCTTAACCGAAAATAGAAAACCATCGGTAAAAACCATGTGCCAAAAAAATTCCCAACAATGGACATAAAAAATGAGGAAAAACGTGACATATTTCTCGAGGAAAAAACAATTCTCGAGGGCGCTACACCCCCCCCCCTTAAAATCCCCTTCATACCCGATGCAACGTAGCAGACAATAATACTAGTCGTGAAAAGAATATAACATATACCCAACACTCATGCCACAACTCCCTTCATGAATAAATACCACTTCTATGAGAACCCATTCATAGTTGTCCTCACAAGTTCATCATCTTTGACTTCCTCTGCAACTATCGTTAACTCATCATGAACTTGTGATATCTTGGTGAGATACAATGTCACTATTTTAGCCTTGGACATCTTGGTGATTCTTAGTTACTCCCTTGGCACCATCTTCCTATTTTGGTTTCCACTCTAATAAATCTTTGTCAGAGCCTCCCACATCTCATAGGAATATTTCTTTCTAGACACATGAGGCATGATATGGTCCTTCAAGAAAAATTTCACATTTTTATTATTAAAGGTCATCAAAAGTGTTGGATCTATGGGAACAAACTAAGGTTTCTCCATAATGTACCAGATTTCATTTTCCTCCAACAACAACACAATCTTCTCTTTGCATGGGCTAAAAATCGTTGCCATGCCTAGCCTGTCCTCAAACCTCAATCTAGTATCCATTCTCATTCAACTGAACAACATTACTTTTCCCTTCCTTTATCCAATAAAAACCCCTACAATCCCTACAAATCCTTGTGTCAAGGTATTTAGTGCCACTCTTCAGAGTCCTAGCTATAATACCATGTTGATTTTTACCAAACATAAAAACAATTTCCACTTCCAATAAATTTACTTCACACAGATTGTTTGCATAGAAAATAAAATGTTCCAAATCTAAAAACTTATGAATGGAAATATATTGGATTTACTAATTGAAAATGCACAGTGAATCATAAAAAACACACACATTTGAAAACAAATATTTCTGGGCAATGCCCTTGGGAAAACCCCAAGGGAAAACCAATAAACAAGAGAAAATTTATTATTCTACTATTGATAGTCAAATATGACCATATTCAACATATAGGAATTCTCCTGGTTAGGATCCCGATTAGACCTTTATCCGTTGTAAATGGCGATTCCGACTGGTTTAGGTCCAGTTACCTTTAACTATCCTAAATTACAAAAACTAAAACTAAGAGAAATATATGCACGTGCTAAACGATAAAAAAAAAAAATTATTCTCTATCAAATAACAAACTAAAATATATACAAATTTAAAACTATTTATAAAGAAAAACTAATTCTAATCATCATAAAAGTTACTCCTACGAAAGGAGATTTTGTTTTATCTTTTTAAGAATAATAATTATTTCAAATGAGAATGAAAATTGAATAAAACCTAATTTATAAAATAAAACTAAACTAACAAACTAATTTAATGCCCGAGTATAATTCTAATAGTATATGAATTGAGTAAGATAAAAAATATTCAAAAGATATTGATCTTCAGAACACATGCCTGAGTACAACTGTCAGACAGTTGGTTTAGTTTGATGGACAGTTGGTATGGATTGTTGGTTGTAATTTATGTCAACCATTAGAGAGTGATATTGTATATTGATGTCAACCCTTAGTGATGGATGTCAACCCTTGGAAAAAAATTGGTAGCGAATTCTGGTGGCACAAAGGTTTGGGTAATGGATCCAAGTTTGTTTGATGTATAATGGTATTAGTTTTAATATATTTTAAGGTAAGACTATTCTATATGGGTAGTACATGTCATTCCATTTCCAGTGGTATGTGGAACATCACATAACTCCTCACGGTTAGAGAGTTATGGCCATGTGAATTTGGAGAACCCAGGTTTGGGTAATGGACCCAAGTTTGTTTGATGGATAATGATATGCATTTTGATATATTTGCATGCAAGAGTATTTTATATGGATAGTACATGTCATTCCATTTCCAGTGGTATTTGTAACGTCACATAACTCCTCATGGTTAGAGAGTTATGGCCATGTGAAGTTGGAGAACCCTCGTGAGCCATCTAGAAGCCCCAAAAGGTCAAAGTAGTCAAAGTGGTTTAAAATATTTTAGAAGGTAAATAATAAAGTGAAGTGATGATTGTACTATAATTCAAAGTGAATACAAAATAAATTATATAAATAATAAAGTTAATGGATAAATTAGAAGTGGGTTAACCCTAAAATAAGGAAAGTGGGTTAAGATGGTTAAAAGGTAACCCCTTGAGGAAGCTACATGAAAGTATAAATAAGAGGCAAGGCCCTCTCATTTTAATCACACTTGAGCATATTGAATATATAAAGGTGACTAAGGTAAACAAAGCATATCTAAGCCGAATTTTAGAGGGAAGGTGAAGTAAAAAAGGCTAAAATTCAAGGGATGATAAATTCTTTTGATAATGCTTTCTAAGGTCTATTATAGAGTTACAAATAATATTTGGATGATGAAATTGATGAGGGATTTTGGTTGAGGTACATGTTCGGTACAAGGTTGAGACAAGTAGTTTATGAGTTGGCACATACATGAGGTGTATAGTTGATGATGTTGGTACATATTGATGAGTAGTTGATACATGATTGGTACATACTTGGTACATGGTTGGATGCACTTGTTTATGGTACAAGCTGATTACAGGTTGTTTGGTACAGGTTGGTGCATGGTTGATGCACTTGTTTATGGTACAGGTTGATTACAATTTGAGGTACAGGTTGATGCATGGTTCAGGTTATTGGTACAGGTTGTTTGGTGTAGGTTGATTGGTACATGTTTACAACAGTATATCTTACAGTCATAGTGTGATAGTGGTTCCATCATTCTACTTCTACGTCAGGGCAGTTGGATGGGGAAAGGACAGGTGGTTGTAGCTGGAGAACATAGGGGGTTGTAGCCTCCTTCTGGTTGTATCCATATAATTAGGGAGTTGGAGCTTCCCTAAGGTTGGAGCCTCCTTTCAGTTGTAGCTGGAAAAAAAAGGAAGTTGGTGCTTCCAATGAATGTAATTCTTAAAGACATATAAGAAAAAGCATTCCATGGTTTTCTCCTAATTTGGGTTTCCACGTAAAAACACTGGTGTATTGTGTATGTGTATGATTGCTCATTTGTTCATTGTTTATTTACTCTACAACTATTGGATGATATTGCTACATTGATATAAGTGTATGTATGATTGCTCATTTGTTCATTGTCAATACCTACAACTATTGGATGATATTGCTATACTGATATAAAAATTGTATATAATGGTTAAAAGTATTGAATTTCTATTAATGATTCACCCCGCAAGAATCCAACAATTGGTTTCAGACCAAGTTCCTTCATGAAATAGTTTAACCACTGGAAGGAGATCATGGATTATTCTGAGAATGGAGTATCGTTGTTTAATGGTCAGAATGGTTTAAAGTATGAGTTATGGAGTGGAAGGACAAAAGTATTTTTACAAGCACAGGGGTATTATATTTGGCTATTAGTCATTAAAGGATATGATAGTTCAAAACAGGAAAATACTACAACCAAGAAGAAATTGAAGAAGAATGAAAAAATAGCAATGGATTTCATTTGGGAAGGATTACCTATTCCGGTAAGAGAAAAGGTTGGTAATTGTTCATTAGCCAAAAAACTTTGGGATAAGTTGCATGACATATATTCTTCACCCATTGCAGATTCATAAAATGCCAAAGATTATGCAGGTACAAATAAAGAAGAAATATGTTCACCATGTCAAACAGATTCAGAAGATGAAGAGTACATAATCACTAGAGAATTGATTAGTGCTTTAGATGAACTAAGAGAAGAAAATAAGTCACTAAAGAAAGAATTGATGAAACAAAAGGAAAGTGTTCACATTTTTTAGGATGCCCAACAGGTCATCGAGAACTTAAGAACTCATCTAGAAGAAGCCAGAAAGATTGAAGAAAATCTTGAATATCAAAAGCAGTATTTGGAAGACAACATAGAAGCACATAAGGAAGAAGCAAAAATGAGAGAGAAGATATTGACAGATCATATTAAGGAAAGAACTAACAATCTAAACTAGCTTGAGGCAGAGTTTGGTTATGAAGATAAATTACTTGAAGAAGAAACAATCACATTAAAAATTCAGCTTGAAGAAGCGAAAAGAACAGAAGAAGTCACAAAGTCTCAGATAATGAAGAAAGAAAAAGAGGTTGATAAGATTGAAGAAGAAGTTGTCACATTAAGAAGTAAAATCGTCAAGCTCAAAAAGACCGTTGAAGATACATAAACGTCCACATCAGTTATAGAGAATGAAGAGAAGCACTTAAGGTTGCTAGAAAAGAAGAATGAAGAAAATATAAAGAGTTATGCAAAAGTACTCAAAGGAAGGAATCATGGTCAACCAGAATCTAAGAAAAATATTGAGGATACATATTCAAGAAGACCATTCATGTTCAAGCCACAAAGATGCTTCAATCATGATCATGATCAGTCAAGGTAAAAATTCAGAAGGACTAAACCACAAATAAGATCATTCACTCCCAGGTATGAAAATTTATTTTATGGTAATTGTTTTTATTGTACTAATTTTGGACATAAGGTTGCAGATTGTAGGGATTATAAAAGAAATGTTCAAGCAAGAAGTGCATATGTGGCCCCACGTAACATTGAATGTTACAAATGTCATAATTATGGACACATAGCTAGTGATTGTAGAAGCATGATAGATATTTCCATGAAAGAGAACATTGATATCAAATATAAGAAAGTATGGATAAGAAAACATGAAGAACAGGTGAACACAAACCAGGTCCCAAAGATTGCAAGATTGGCAATAAAACGAGATGAAGAAAATTCTACAGAGAAAAAGAAAGATGTCAAATACAAAAAGGTTTGGAAAATAACTGAAAGAAAAGAAGGAAGGGTAAATAAGGAACAGGTTCAAGAGATTTTACTTTCAGGTATTGTAGTGAAAGATGAACCCACAAACATAAAGAAAGAAGTCAGAGCTCAGAGAGATGATGAATCTACCAATGAAGATGATGGTGAATATACCAATGAAGATGATGATGTATACACATCAGAGCAGGAATTTTTATGAGCCATCTATCTTAGAGACTCCCAGGTAATATGAATATTAGACAGGGGGAGTCTATGAGATAGCTGTGATAGACCAAAGAACCACCCTTCGAGCAACTTGCAGATTTTGAGAAGACAAATACAGAGCATTCAGTTAGCAGAAGTACAATTTGATGGATTAATTAAGGCTTCATGATAGTGTAGTGATAAATGGGTCAACATTATGGACAGTTGCACAAGTAGAGTCTTGGACAGTATGCACAAGAGCATGGATTCATAGATTGGTTCAAAGAGTGGTTCAGAGACAAAGGAACATTATCATAATGGATGATAATTACACAGGAAATGGCTCGAACAATGCTATGGATTCAAAATTGACAGATATGTTTTGGACACATGCAATGCATACAACAACTCACATTCAAAACAGAGTAATGCTCAGAAAAAAATTGACAAAACTCCCTACGAACTATGGAAAGGAAGCGCAGACAACAACCTCTACATCAAGGTAACTCAAGGTAGTATTTTATTAATTGAAATTTATGTTGATGAATTTTTTTTGGAAGTACTAATGATAGGTTAAGCTAGAAATTTGCAAAGGATATGCATAATGAATTTGAACTGTCTTTACTTGGAGAACTATCCTTCTTTCTAGGTCTTCAGATATGTCAAAGAAAACAAAGAATTTTTATTTCTCAAACTAATTATATCATAGAAATGCTAAAGAGGTTCGGAATGGAAGATTGCAAACCAATTACCACTCCTATGCAAACCAGTTGCAAGTTGAGAAAAGATGATGATTCAAAGTCTCCAGATCAGAGGCAATACAGGTCAATGATTGGTATCTTACTATATGTGAAAACATCTAGACTAGATGTAATGCAGGAAGTTGGATAGGTGGCACGATTTCAAGCAGCACCAAAGGAATCACATGTCTTGGCAGTAAAGAGGATTTTCATATATCTCAAAGGATCAAAAGAGTTTGGATTATGGTATCCAAAGGGAAATGATCTATCACTTATTGCCTCCACAGATGCAGATTGGGCAGGTTTCATTGATGGACGACAAAGCACCAGTGGAGCAATGTTCTACTTAGGTGAGTGTTTATTATCTTGGCTAAGCAAGAAACAATCATCAATATCTTTATCTACAGCCAAAGCAGAGTATATTGTAGCAGGAAGAAGTTGTACTCAGGTTCTATGGATGAAACAAACTTTGAAAGATATACAGGTTGAGTATGATGAGCCCATTCCAATCTATTGTAATAATACAAGCGCCATCAGTATCTCAAAGAACCTGGTGATGCACTGCAAGAAGAAGCACATTCCAATAAATTATCACTTTCTACAGGAACGGGTTGCGGAGAAGAACATCAGAGTTGAATATGTGGGCACAAAAGAACAAGTGGCAGACATCTTTACAAAATTGCTTCCAAGGGAATCCTTTGAGTATTTTCGCCAGAAAATCAAAGTGATTTATACTCCAAAATGAATTCTTTTGAATGATTATCTTATATGTCTTATATTTACACAAGGAAGCACCATAAAGAGGATAGTTCAGGTTGGGGGATCAGTTTTAGGAAGAGTTTAGTCTAGGGGAGTATCCCCAAGTACAATTCAGTTAGGGGGAGCAACCCTGAATGGAAAGATACCTTTTCCATTGATGAAAAAGGGGGAGAGATTTATCAGATGCAGGATAGAAATGCTTGGACAGAGAGCACATAGGCATGTAGACAGGGGGATCATCCCAAGGAGAGTTCAGTCAGGGTGAGAATCCCCAAAGGGAGATACCCTTTTCCATTGATGTCAAATGAGGAGAGATAGAAACATTGATGAGGAGTATAATAATGAATGTTATCATGACTAAGTGTTTCCATCAATGTTGGTGTTTCCATCAATGCCAAAAGGGGATATTGTCAGACAGTTAGCTTAGTTTGATGGACAATTGGTATGGATTGTTGGTTTTCATTGATGTCAACCATTGGAGAGTGATATTGTAGATTGATGTCAACCCTTGGAGAAAGTTTGGTAGCGAATTCTGGTAGCACAAAGGTTTGGGTAATGGACCCAACTTTGTTTGGTGTATAATGGTATGAGTTTTCATATATTTGAAGGTAAGACTATCTATATGGTTAGTACATGTCATTCTGTTTCTAGTGGTATGTGGAACATCACATAACTCCTCTTCGTTAGAGAGTTATGGCCATGTGAAGTTGGAGAACACAGGTTTGGGTAATGGACCCAAGTTTGTTTGATGGACAATGGTATGAGTTTTGGTATATTTGTAGCAAATACCATTCTAGATGGATAGTACATGTCATGCCATTTCCAGTGGTATGTGAAACGTCACATAACTCCTCATGGTTAGAGAGTTATGGCCATGTGAAGTTGGAGAACCCTCATGAGTCATCTAGAAGCCCCAAAAGGTCAAAGTAGTCAAAGTGGGTTAAGAGATTTTAGAAGGTAAATAATAAAGTGAAGTGATGAGTGTACTATAATTCAAAGTGAATACAAAATAAATTATTTAAGTATTAAAGTTAATGGAGAAATTAGAAGTGGGTTAACCCTAAAATAAGGAAAGTAGGTTAAGATGGTTAAAAGGTACCCCTTGAGGAAGATACATGAAAGTATAAATAAGAGGAAAGACTCTGTCATTTTAATCACACTTGAGCATATTGAATATATACAGGTGACTGAGGTAACCAAATCATATCTAAGACAAATTTCAGAGGGAAGGTGAAGTAAAGAAGGCCAAAATTCAAGGGAGGAAAAATTCTTTTGATGATTCTTTCTAAGGTCTATTACAGAGTTACAAATCATATTTGGATGATGAAATTGATGAGGGATTTTGGTTGAAGTACATGTTGGGTACATGGTTGAGACACATATTTGATGAGTTGGCACATACATGAGGTGTATAGTTGATGATGTTGGTACATCTTGATGAGTGATAGTTGATGAGTAGTTGATACATGATTGGTACATACTTGGTACATGGTTGGATGCACTTGTTTATGGTACATGTTGATTACAGGTTGTTTGGTACAGGTTGGTGCATGGTTGATGCACTTTTTTATGGTCAATGTTGATTATAGGTTGAGGTACAGGTTGATGCATGGTTCAGGTTATTGGTACATGTTGTTTGGTGCAGGTTGATTGGTTCAAGTTTACAACAGTATATCTCACATTCAAAGTGTGGCAGTGGTTCCATCATTCTACTTCTACATCAAGGAAGTTGGATGGGGCAAGGAAAAGTGGTTGTAGCCAGAGAACATAGGGGGTTGTAGCCTCCTTCTGGTTGTAGCCATAGAATTGGGGAGTTGTAGCTTCCCTCAGGTTGTAGCTTGAGAAATTATGGGGTTGGATCCTCCTTCGAGTTGTATCTCAAAAACAAAGAAAGTTGGTGCTTCCAATGAATGTAATTCTTAAATACATATAAGAAAAATCATTCCGTGGTTTTCTCCCACTACGGGTTTCCACGTAAAAACACTGGTGTACTATGTATGTGTATGATTGCTCATTTGTTCATTGTTTATTTACTCAGCAACTGTTGGATGATAGTTCTACATTGATATAACACTTGAATATTGTGGTTAAAAAGGATTGAATTTCTCTATTACTCATTCACCCCCCCTCTCAGTAATCCAACAATAACAACTATGTATGAATTAATAAATCTGCCTAAGTAATTAACACAGATTATTAATCAAAACAATAGTCATATGCATAATAACACTGAAATAATGTGTAAAAATAAAATGAATCAATCTAATTCATTAACAGTAATCGATTAAATCAATTGTAGTTCCAGTAACACATCATTCAGATAAAACTTTGATTTAAAAGATAAACCCTCAGATATCAGTAATAGTGTTGAATACTGATGCTTGTATTAATCTTCAAAGACAAAACTGATCCAGTATAAGTTTCAAAGAGAAGACTTCTACAATAGTGCATAAGTTTCATTCTTATCTCAAAAACTGAATCCCACTATCATCTTTCTTTCCCTCTTATATAAAAAGATTTCAAAACAAATTTAACTTCTTTCTATAACTAAAAACAATGATCTGTTTAGCATGGGAAATTATAAAAAATGTTTAATTCCCAAACTATTTTTTTTTTTTTAACAAGAACTGGGGAATTTTATATTAAAAAGGTATGGATAAATCCACTAAAGTACAAAAAAGGTCCATGAAATACCTTCAGCATATAGATTCTTTGAAGATTGTAATTGTTGTAACAAAAATTGTATCCATTGTGTTGCTAACTTTCCTAACTATACTTTCCTAACTATAGAATTTCAATTGTATTTTGAGCAATACAACCTATAGAAAACTCCATTTATGTATATCATAAAACAAAACATGACACTTGAACATTATAAAATCATCTACCCAGTTCCTTTTTGACCTCTGGATGTCCATGCTACTCCCAAGTTGGGTCTATTGTTGGCTCGTTGAGGTCTGGGACTTGATTCACTGTGGATGAAGTTAGATTTCTCGAAGCTTCCTGGGTGATGTCTGGGGTGTTGGGTTGTTGATGGTTTATTTCCATCTGATCCATACGACCTTGCATGATCTCTATTTGGCTGCACTGGTCTTTGATTTGGTTGCGTTGGCTGAAGACTTCATCCTGCAATATTTCAATTAGTTGCATGTGATGAGAGAGATTTTCAAGCTCGAAGGTCAATGTGGAGATGATTTCTCCCATGTGAATTCTCAGCCTTTGGAACCCTGCACAATCTTTCTCTGGGTCCTTTTGTTCTTGACCTGCAAATAAATCCTGCAAGTTCATGGCCCTTGGCTCATTATGTGCCTTCTTCCTGTTGTCCATGTTGCTAAGGGGGAGGAGATTCTGCAAGAGGTGAGGGAGGGTGCTCCAAGCGTAGGTCAATGAGAAGACAAAGGTTCTGGACATGGAAGAGGGAGAGGCAATGCCTAGAAGAAGCCATGTTGAGAAATTTCGAGCGAGATTATTCAACAGAGACATAGAGGAGAAATAGAGGGGAGAAAAGTATTGATCAGGATTAGGGGAAATTTGAGAGACCCACAAAATAAAGACTACCCAAAAGCACTGAGATAAAACTCCCCAAGAAACACTCACTGGAAAATTCATGTCAAACATGCAAGTCTCAAAATCTACCTGAAGTGTTGTACTTAGACTTTTCATAGACCCAATCCAAGGACAGATCTCGTCGTCATCCTAATGATTCCACGTTGCTTCATTAGTGTTGCACGCTCGGTCCATATGATTTAGAGTATTTGACATTATGTTACCCACAAAAACATTTGGATGGACGATAAAACCATCCCATGCCATGATGAAGTGTTCGTGCCAATTCTTGTTAGCACGATTTAAACCCTGTTGAATAGACCATGTCATTACTCCTACCATATGTTTCCTACACCTGTCGAGTCTCATGTTGGATCTCCAAGTTCCCTCTCCCACCCCCTTAGCGTGGTGGCTCCTGGTCTTATGAGAGGTCATTATACTATAGGGGATAATCTTTCCTCATCCTCCACGCTTAAATTTCTAGGTGGTTTCTTGATGTCCAAATTGGCCATTTTCTCTGCTTCCACATTATTGCATCTAAGGACATGGAAGAACTTGGTTTTTAAATTCCTTGTGGATAGGAGAACTTTTTCTATCACCCTTTATAGACTCAGGTTTTCAAGCTTGGAACCCTAGATCATTATTCTTATGATAGTCTTTGAATCTCATACTACATTCAGATTTTGAATTTGTCTTTGATCTGCCAGTTGAGGACCTTTTAGAAGGGAATACACCTCTTCTTTATTATTGGTTTCCTTCCCTAGATTCCAGTATTAGTTCAATATTCTTTTTCCTTTCAGTTCGAAT
>SNQJ01S0017899.1:84878-110554 GCA_010110895.2 Picea sitchensis | reverse complement strand
GTACCAACTAGTAAAATTCAAAAACATAAACACACACGATTTGAGAATTATACGATATTTAACTCTACACATGATACCTGTGACGCATGTGACTTGTCCATCCTAGATGGAAATTCCTCGACATCACCTAGTCTCAAATCCTATAGAAACACGAGAACATTAAAAATTTGAGGATGTCATAAAAAAAAAGAAATGACTATGGTGAATTTATCATATGTGACACATACCTGCATGTGGGGTGGGGTGCGCCCAATGAACATGTTGCCTCTACTACAACATTAGTGGTGGGAATAGGCATTGATGCATCCATCAGCGTAGAGGGTCTACTTCTAGGACTTAACAAATGCAAAAAAAACATAAATAAAATATCGATATAAATACACATAATACAAAATAAAGATAGATACACATAATGATGAGGAACATAAAGAGGGTTATGATAATAAACTCCTCCATGAAGCTATGCTTTTCACTGGGCTCTATAGTCCCATAGCATGTCTTCCTACAACCCGAGCATCTATGAGGTTCACTTGGACAAATGCTATGTCCATGTGCCCTCTCCTCACTGTAATATTCCGTTCATGATGAACCTATAAACCCTCTATCAATGTCACTGGCCGACACCTCCTACCCAGATAGTGCAACACAGCTACTGTGTTGCACTAGGTTATGAGTCAATGATGAAATGGCTAGATTTACATGTTGCAAACTCTCTGCAATAGGAGGATGTTGGGTAGGGGGGTCAAGCCTTCACCTAGGGGGATGAGGAACTAACACAGGGTCATTCCTGATATGATATCGATCCTCTGTGGACTCGAGACCCACCCCCTATAAGTATCCAATGTCAAAGTAGTTGACATGCTTACCCAAAATAAACTCATCCCATAATTTTCTTAAAACATATAAGGGCATCTCCCTGTTATTGCAGGGAGGTTTATCCAAAACCATATACCACCTATCCATTCAATTTTGACTAATATAGGGATGGATGCACTAGTCAATGGAGATGCATTTCTTGTTCAATGGTAGTTCTTGTCCAGTTCTAGGATCCCTAAAAATAGACAATAATTGTGGTTTTGAAATGCCAAGGTCTTTGACTTGGTTTATGTCCAAACCAATGTTGTATTACTCATACATTCTTTCCCTATAATAAAAAATAGAGGTCAATTTCCCTTGGGAACTTGCAATGGAATTCACAATGATGTCCAAAGAAGTGGCCAAGGAGACTATGCTAGGCTCTTTAAAGTACCTTAATTGGTCCTCAAGGGTTCTTAATATAATCAACCCCTCATCAATTTGAGTGTTTACATTGGGTGGTTGTGGTGGGTTGGGGTTTTGATCTTCTCGGTTTTCTTCTGAGTGGTTTTCATTGTCTTGGGGTTCTATTTTATTATATATGTTGCAATTTAAAAGCCATGGAATCTCAATTAGGTTGGTTTTCTAATTAAAATACAAAATCACAATTTGTTTTTTAATTTAGATTCTTGGAAGCAAAAGATTAATTTGGGTTAAAAATAAGATAAATCAAACATACATGGAAACAGTGGCAATATCCTTCCTCTCTAGCTCTTGTATTCTCTCAATGAGAGTAGAAACCCGAGTGTGGTTTGTGCACAATGACCACAAATCACACTCGTGGCCTCTTAAAAAATATTATCAGTAGGAATGTGTGCATGTTCTTACGAACATGCACACATTCCTAAGAATGCACACGTGTTTTTAAGAATGCACGCACATTCTTAAGAATGCACAAACTCTCTTGCCACTAAACCTACGTGGAAATCCTCATGGAGGTTCAACTACCTCCAAACCTAAAGGTTTAGGAATGCGTGCACATTCCTGCGAGTGCGCGTTCTTGCGAGTGTGTGTTCCTGTTGCATGGCTTGCCACTTTTTCGGCCACGAACTTCATGCACTTACCCATTTATACATTTGCATCACTGGAAGGTAGTTGCAACTTCCATATCTACAATGGTTGGTCGATCTGACTCAATAGTCGATCGACCTGACTATTTGGTTGACTAAACTTCATAGTGGTCTAATTTTTTTTACATTTGGTTGACTCATAAGCCTGGTTAATAGTCAATTAACCCTCAAACACTATCCATGAATTATGCTAAAATCCATAAAGTCCCCCTTAATGATGGTGCATTGTTCATGAAGCATCATTCTTTAGAAACATACCCTTATGTTCCACATCACACATTGTTAAGAATTATAAAATCAAAATAATCTTTCTATTTTTATATATTTTTAGAATATATAAAAAGTCAAAAAAAATACTAACTACACTTTCATTAATTATTACAACCACCATAATTTTTATAACCCATAATCTCTCTCTTCTCTTTTATTAGCTTCAAAAGGAATATTTCCTTAACCTACACTCATTTACCACTTTCTTGACTAGTAGTGATTTAATTTAAATTGACCCATTACTCATTACTTACTATGGTTTCATATCCAACCAAACCACTTCCTTAATCTAAAGTGACCCATTGCTTATTATGCTTCAACTATATATAAACCCAACCAAACCACTTCCAACTATCTTGGCTTATATTTTATCTTCTTATTATTTTATTATGCTCGTCACCACAAGCCTTCTTTACCTCTTGCGGTGAATCAAGAAATGTTGAGTCTCCTATAACATAATCTATGCAATCTCTCTTATAGTATTTTGATGGTGAATCAAGAAATGTTGAATCTCCTATAACATAATCTATACAATTTCTCTTATAGTATTTTTCTATGTTGATTTATAGGGCATTAGCAATATAACATTTTGACCCATCAATTTCTTGTAAGATGTTTTATAGGTACTCTATCATCTCAACCACAAAGATGTACCACAAAGATGTTTTTTTGGGCCATTAGCAATATACAACTTTTTGACCAATATACATTGTAGATACTCTGTCATCTTAGTCATCATTATATTTTAAATATTATTAAAATCCTTTAACAATGTATTTTTAAAGATTCAATGACACCATTCGTTGGTGGGTGGTAAAGTGAACTTTTTTAATGTTGGGTTATGCACTCTAAAAAAAATTGATCGTATTGTTCAAATTTTGTTATTCATTTACTATCGATATCTTTTAATGTTAGTCACAAGTTCAAATCCAGAGGGGGTAGGGTATGTATCCCTTCATAGAATTTACTAGTCAAAATTGTTGGGCAGAGGGGGTCTCATACACCAATTTGGTGTCTGGCTTGGCCGTGACCTTAAAAATAGATTATTATTATTATTATTATTATGTAAATTAAATTTTATTATGTACACGTTTCACTTTTATGCATTTTGTTGCTAGGACTTATATTGTTATATAATATGTGTTGCATAACATCGTAGTCCCTGTCATATAAGTTTGGTTGTAGGCAAGTTCTTTGTATTAGAAGAGTTTTAGTTATGGTGATACGTTGTATATTTGAACATATATTTTATTTATGGTTTCAAATGGTTAATTATTTTATTTGAAATAAACACTGCATATTCTACGCTTGTTTTAAATTTCATTATTTATGAACACTTGAAGACAAATGATTGCTTATAAACCAAATTTCGTATAATTTTTCTCTTATTTCAAGAAAAAATTTGATTGAGTATTAGAATATTAGAACTACAACATAAGGTATGGGTGCAAGCATGGGATTTGTGTGAAGTGGAGTAGGGAGTTCCAGAATGGTCCACTAGTTCAAAGAGCTATTGAAGAAACCACCACCTACAATTGATGAGGACCCATTGTCAATACTTGAAACCTTTTCCATCGTCAATACTCGACACCTTCGCTTTCTCTTTCATCAGAAAAAAGAAGGTCATCAAGAGTAAAATGCATAAGCGCGAAAAAATAGACATTGACTAATGCATGATTGAGACTACCAAGAAAATGATAGCTAATGTGGAGGAAATATCCCAAAATTTTCAAATGGTAGCTGACATGAAATAGAAGAATGTAACAATTATCCATCTTCAAAACTAGGCGGAATATTACAAGGCAAGAAAACATCATCTTAGTGAATTTGTCCCGTATACTATCCATGCAAATTAAAAGAGCATTCCTACGATCATCAAATTCTACCAGCATCTTTATGCCGTGCAACAGTTTGCTAAAGAGATTGTTTGAAGAAGCCATTGCCAACAACGAATTTTTTCATAACATCTTCAACCTTGAAAAAAAATCCAAACGACATATAAAAATTTTGTAATTCTTCTTATATTCCATAAATCCTACATAAAAAGAAAGAACAATAAATATATAAAATATATATTATTTTTCCTCCAACCTACAGATTGCTATCCTAGTTCCTCCGACCTAATGATTTCTATCTCGGCTTAAGATATATAATATCCCACACAATATTGTCGGCCCTTGCGTCGAAGAGACGAATGTAACCGTTGAATTCGAAGGTGCCACCATGAACGCCTCTGACCATTATAAGGTTCTCAGAATTCACAAACTGCAAAATCAAAGAAACCTCGATCGATCGGAGTTACCTCTTTGTTACCATTTTACCGCTTTGTCAAGAGTCATATCCCTTGCATTAAATACTACAACGATGAATTTTTCCTTAGGAAAATAATTTGAATTAATATCCTCCTATTATTGTTGATGTGGATTTGTCCTAGTTTAATTAAATTATTGTAGTAAATATTGTTATGATAGAAAATTTAGACATGAAGGGCAACACCACATGAAATGGTTGATTATTTCCTGGTTAATGATTTCAACTTTTCCTGCCTTGCAACCAACAGTCCATTGTTCAAATATCCCTCCACAAAGTCATAGTAACCACCATGAAGATATAATTTATCCTGAGTTACAAGCTCTTTTATCCAAGGGAGCGTTAAGAGGTTTGATGAGGACTAATTCAGAGATTCCTCAAAATTAAAACATGTTAGGATCATTTTAGTAGAGCACATCAATGATGCAATGTTAATCACAAGTCACTCTACAACAAAAGAATAGTCAATATATATATTCTTGCAAAAGGATATGCAAACCTTTTCACAAGCTACATTGATCATCCAATGTGATATTTCCAACAAAATATTTTGTGCCCAAGCGTGTAGCCTTTTCTATTGTCACCCATCTTTCAACGAATTCACTATTACAGAATCAGTGAAAATAGAATAAATCACAAATGTGCAGAGAGTTATCGCTTTGTCGGTCGATCTCTCGTGAAACCGTGAGCCTCTCCTTATCGAAAACGAGGATCATTTTCTCTATCTTCTTCCCATTCTTGAATCTCGCGATGATGGAAGAATCCGACGAGGCGAGGGCTCGAATTCTGACCAAGTCAGGCTCTTCACATACACCACGTTCTTGGTGTCGTACATGTGCAGAGAAGATGGGGCCATCTCGGCCATTGGGAACAACCATTGAGACTCTTTCGACATCGATTCCATCTAGGGCCGTCGGTGCCATGGCTTTATTGATGGGCTCCAGAATTTCGTAATAGGAGGCTTCGTCTATAAGGGCTTCGATGTTGTATTTTTCCCATTTCGACGTCGAGAGCTTTCCCGTTCGGAGAACGCCGAGTTACAAGCTCTTTTAGAGTTACAAGCTATTAAAAATCCCCTAAGTTTGACGTCAAGTCAACGGATAAATTAAAATGCCCGACTCATTGCTACAGTCACTGGGCCTTTTGTAGGGACTAATAACGTATTTGGATCTAATTCTCTTGGCTCTTATAGAAAATGACTTGACAAAGTCTCAAATCAATGAGGTACATTCCCAAAGGTATTTGGGAGATAATTGATTATAACACTATTTCATTCTTCAATAATAATGGCCTCCTAAATATTTGGCATTTATTGTACTAGTTAACAAATCATCAACAATTTGTATACAATGTGGCCATTATAATCCTACTCGTAACTTCTTTCTTATTTTTATGTTAACTTGATAATTTTATCTAGACACATTAGAGTGTGCATCTTCAATAATATCATATCTTTCATTTTGAGGCACATGTCTCTATAAGACATTGTTAAGTCCCAATTTATATAATTGATCATTATAATTATACTTGTAATATCTTTCTTATTGCGGTAATTTTATCTAGACACATTAGAGTGTGAATCCTCAATAATAACATATCTTTCATTTTTGGGTACATATCTCTTTAACGCATTGTCAAGTCCCAATTTATATAAGTGATCATCTCAATGTGTATACTATGCAAATTTCATGGCAAGGAATCATTTTAATGAGTTGACATTGTTACACATCAAAATTCCTCACTTCGATAATGTCGCATTCTCATTGTCGTACGTGTCGTACTTTTGTCACAAGTGTTGCATTCTTCACGTAAGTATCGCATTCTCGTTGAAACTTACTGTAGAACTCCTACCTCACACTTCTGCTGAAGAGGAATGATTCCTATATCTAACCAAGTTGGATGAAACCTGCCGTGATGCTACTCTCATCAACGAGACGTATCAAAAATGCATGAAAAATAAATATGATAAGTCTGTCCAACCTCGCGCTTTTGCAGAAGGAGATCTAGTCCTAGTCTATAATCAAGATCGTGACAAACTGGGGGTCAGAAAGTTAGAACCCATGTGGCACGGGTTGTACATCATAAAATGCATTCTACACAGAGGTGCCTACGAGTTAGTAGACTACGATGGAATATCTCTCGGTGAGCCCCGAAATGGGATTTACCTCAAGAAGTACTATGCATAGAATATCTTGCATATGTGCTTTGTACATTACTATACTATATACTTTTGACTTGGTGTGTCTTTTCTTTTGCATGCACGAGTTTTGTCTCATCTGATTATACTTTTCTTTGTGATTGAATGCGCAGATGAAATCATTCTTTCCCATCTATTTGGGGTTCTCGGATGGCACTAGTTGACATAACCATAACATCGCTTCCACAACTTGGGTCATCTACCACTCTGGGGAGTTAGTGATTTTAAGAGGAATTTTCCTCGGATCTGTGACCAATAACGTGGCAGAATATCATGTCGTCATCGAAATTTTAATCGAAGCCTCCTCTCTAGGTATACCTCAATTGATTATCAACCTCGACTCTCAACTCGTGGTCCACCAACTAAATCGTGAGTACATCGTTCACAACTTGGTTTTACTGTGTCTCCACCTAAGGGTTCATTGTTTCGAAAGATCATTTGAATTTCTCCAATACAGACATATATCGAGAAAACTCAATACAACTTCAGATTTGTTAGCAAATTACATGTTGTATTAGTATATTGCGCATAGATAAAACATTTGGAACATAAAGAATATGTATAAATACATCACATAAAACACAAAAATACAACTTAGGTAGCCGCAAAATGCTTATATATATGTGTGTGCATTCAAATAAGCATAAGCCAAGCAATAGCAATTTTTTTTTGAAAATACATCATACAAAAGTACATGACGAGGAAAAACATGGGCCTTCATGCCCATAGTATCATCATAAAGACTACAAAATCACCGAGGACTCTAATCATCCTCCTATATCACATTGTGCTTTGCATAGCACACTACTTCTCATGTCACTCGTCATAGAAAATGGTTAAGAGCCTCAGAGACCCCAACTATATGCCTTTGAAGGTGTAGAGGCACATCTCGCCTCCTTAAGGGAGGAACACCCATCGTCAAGCCGCAGAGGTTCTGCTCCATCTCTCAGAGTCCTCCCGCTATGATGTCATGCTCAACTACCACCTGTGCATCCCCACAATGCCCCAATGCTGGAATCTCCACTGGAAATGATGCACCTCTGTCTGCATGATGAAAAACAAAATGGTTTAGATCCCTTGTTGTACAACTAAAAAAAAAAAAAAACATATTGTTGCAAGTTTATGGTTTTTCATACTTGATGTGTCCCACTAGATACCCTCAAGAAGTACCAAGTCCACACTACCTCTGAAATCTACCCCAGCATAGGGGAAGTCCTCAATCACCACTAACTCCCTCCTTCACCATGCAAAGAAGTCGACAGTGAATCTGAAAGTCGAGGGCTCATTCCCCAACCAGGGAGAGAGACTAATCCACCTCTCCATGCGAGGCTCAGTCATAGTATGTGTTATCAATGCAACCTGTGGTTTCATCTGGGGGATCCACTCTAGGAAAAATGAAACCAAGAAAGAACCATATCCGAACTATTTTTTCCTGCCAGTCCTACGTTTGGATATCTTCTCTTTGACATTCCTCAGGAAACCTGCACTCCAATTGAATAGTCTTGGTTCCAAACATTGAATGGCATAAAAAATTTGGGATTTAGAATCCATATGGGCACTAGTGCTCCCCGCCAACTTGGTGATGGAAAATAGGATGGATTGAAGTGCTAGATCCCTCACATATTTTATCATGATCCTTCCTCCCACCAACCGTGACCATGTTATACAATATTCGACAACATATGCCTCGGTTGGTCTCGGAGTAGCCCAGTGTCCAGAAAAAAGTATGGGCGCTCCTCTCCTCGAGAGACCCATCAAAAATTATGCAGCGTCCATCTCAATCTCAAGCATATGAGACCTTATTCATAATGCTTTCTCACCATCGTCCCATAGACCAATCAAGTATTCAAGAAATAACACTTCTTTTCTCATGTTCTAAAGTTTGAAATACTTGAGCAAGCCACAATTGCGTAAAGCCGCCCTCGCTTGAAAGTCTTGAAGAGAGGTGATGTCATCAAACTTGTGTTCACGTTATTTCCACTCAATCATGGCTAGCTATAGATGAAACCTACAAAAACATCAATTAATCATCATTAGCTAAATCCTCAATAAAAAAAATTGTCTCTTTTTATCCTTAAAATAAAAAAAACATTTTAGTTCTGCACCTAGTGCTCCATCACAGAAGCTAACAAAGCACTAACGCCCCCTCAACGCGCACATCAGGGCGTTGAAATCACGATTGATGCTTCCCTTGATGCCTTGATGGAGCATCGATCCATCTCGGTGCTCTAGGGCTTCCCAAGGAGCCTAAAACACCTAAACTAAATGTTGAAATGAAATAAAATGGCATGATAAATAATGAGGAATAAGAGACAACCAACTTGGTCTAGATGGTTCTAAAAATGGTCGCCCACATCCTATGCAATCAACACTCAAAAAATGATCCACAAGAGGTAAAAAATCAAAGACCAGAGGAAAATGGTAAAAAACAAGGGTAAAAATGAATTTCTGACCTAGTTTGATATTTGATATGTTCAATTAGGTGATTTCTCCTTATTATAAAGTCTATTTTGGGGTTTTTTATTATTTTTTCGAGAAATTACTAATGTCTTATGCCTAGAACAACTTGATTTTATAGGAATTTGAGCAAAGTTCTTTCGATGACCTTGTAACAACCAATGAGCTTAGTCTTTGTTCTTTCTCACACTCACAAATACATGATAATGTAACTAAGTATATTGTTATCTTTTTTTCAGACTCATAAAGGTTATACAAAAAAAGAACCCCCTAGAGTCTCCTTTAATCTCTTTTCAGACTCTCTAAAAATGAAAAGACTTTTGAGTGATCTTGCTTCCTTTCACACTCATTAAAACGTTCGAAAGGGTGTATTCCGAGTAATAGTTTATCTCTTTTTTGGACCTCGAAGAATTAAATTACAAAAAATGACAACTCTGGATTCGCCTTTAAGTTCTTTTCAGATTCTCTAAACATGAAAAACCACTGAGTTTTCCTTCTCTGGACTCGCTAAATTACACATTGAAGGGCCCATATGAGAAAGAACCCTTACTTCTTCCAATTCATTAAACAAAGGAAGAGGAACTTACCGAAGGTGAGCTATATTGAGCATGTGTTATCCTCCTCGAGCTCATTAAATTAAAAAGAGGTACTCATCTATTTGGATGGGGGAAAATTGAAGGAATTGGGTTAAGTTTCCTGAAATTTTTTGTAAGTAGCTCTTGCAGTCACCCTTGAACATGACACTTGTTTTAACCTCCACATTGAACACTTGGATAATCTGCTAAACCTATGCACTGAACCAATCCTATGAGTCTTTCCATTCCTTTCAATCATGCAGAGAATGTCACACCACCCGCTGCATTGTGTTTTGGTCCATTCTGAGTTTATTCTGCCAAGTCTCATGTCGTGCCTTAGTGTTCAAGGGAATTATTCACCTTGATATTCAACCATCTACAAAATTACTAGTTTCCATACCCATTTCAGTATGTGTTCATCTGTTATATCTTATCACTTTCCTATGTCGAGTTTCGTGTCGATTATGGGGATACATCAAGGACCTCCTTCGACGAGTTTTTTCCTGTTGACTTCAACACATCATCCGAGAATTAGACTTAGAAACTAGTTAGTACCTTGGGACTTTCATGCCTCAATGGTAGGCATCCTCGCTTCCAACAATGGGTTTACATCATTGACCTCTGATTGGATGATTCCATGAATGTTCGGCCTCAAATCATTTATTCACATTCGCTGGAATGTACTAGGGTACCTTGGGAGTCATTGACATCATTGGTGATTTCCCTCGCACTTGTTAATGGTTTACCTCAACGACTGGTAATCAAGTGGTTTCTTCCATGTTTAACATCAAAACATCTATTCACATGGCTAGATTCATACTACATCGGGATTAGAACAAAGACCCTGGGTTGAGCATCCACTCTATTATTTGCTCTACCCAGGCTGCGAAGGATGTATTTTGAGCATACTAATACATATGTGGAACTGCCCAGGGTGCGAAGGAAGTCTTTTGAGCATACTAATACATATGTTTCCACATAGATCCACGCTGTATTGGTTTGTGGATATGTTTTATCATCTTGTAGCTCCACTGTGTATTTTTCGTGGCTACAATCAATTCATGTCATAGAGGTATGGATCCACGTTGTATATCTGGTGGTTGTACCCTTACTCAGTATCATCATGGATCCACAGTGTATTTATTGGTGGCCATCCTTTGAGTCACTTATACTCTGAGCATAGGTATTCATTCCTCGGGAATTGAACAAATTGTTGGGGCTCATAAATGTCCTATTTTCATCCACCTTTCCCTTCATCACTCTTCACATTTCATCGCCCCGTTAACCTTTCATGATATCATCTTCATAAATATACTTGGGTTTCACCTTATTATTCTCCACTTTATTCATTTTAGTATTTAAAAGGAATTTGTGATTAAATGTTAAGAAATCAACACGTTTTCATATATATCTCAAAAATGTGTTTGCTTTGTAATGTGTAGGAATATGAGAAGGATTAATTCAAAAGGACTTCTCGAATACTTCCTCCACCATTTCAATATTTGAGGAGATAATTCAAGCCCATTCCAAGGATAAGATCATGGAGATTTGGTTGGAATATCTTATCCAAGATGTATGAGAGATATGTATGAGGATTTGAAGGGATTATATTTTGTAATAATGGGAAAATGGTTGAGAGAAAAGTGGATCTGTAATTATGAGATGGTTATCTTATCTTCAAGGCTCTCATGTATAAAAGAGAATGCTCTCTCTTCATGAGGGAGTAATTAGGATGGAAATTAGAGTTATTTGGTAGTCATTTAGTAGTAGTCCTTAAAATTTGAAAGAGAAAGGGATTCTTAGCTTTGATTCATGGTTTTGGTTTCCATGCTTTCATTATTTTGTTATGAAGATTGATTTGATTATTGTAATGTGATATTGCTTCATTTGCATGAGCTCACATATGTTTTTGTGTCATTCAACTCTTCACATGTTGTATTTGCTTTTCCTTCATGTAGTTCTCCATTCCTAGACTAATCTCCTTCACACAATTTCCCATTCGTAGATTAATTTCATTTACGCAATTCAATTCCATTCATGTGTTAGATTAATGATTCTATTTCAGTCGTGTGTTATATTAATGATTATATTTCAGTTGTGTGTTAGATTAATGATTCAATTTTAGTCGTAGCTTAAACATTATATTAGATTAGTTCCACTTCAATATTGCATATACTTTACGTGTGCTTCGTCAGTTTACAAACCCCGGGTTGACAAATTAAATAGTTGGGAAAATACTACAATGCAATTAATTCAACATTAGTTAGGCCCAATGTAACGATTGTTGTCCCCTTGTTACGATTGTTGTTCCCTTTATAGGAAGTGTCGTTCATTTGAATAGAAAAACTATCTTTCCCTTTACGATTGTTGTTCCTTTGCAGGTATTGCATCTCTGGAGGCTGGGTATTGAAAACAAAAGGTAAGAACCTATGTAGGCAATAAGTAAAATTCTTGTGCCAGTACTTACCTTTGGCTGATGCATAGAGGTTGTTTTTAGGACATCTTTAGAGCCCAACATTTTGGCACCGTTTTTGGGGAAGCACGATGGATTGAGGTATTAGTTTCTTTTTCATTTTAATTCATGCCAGTGTGATCTAGACGTGTTGGTAAGGGGTCATAGAAGCTCGTGAGAGGAGACTCCTCATGTTCTCCCTACCAACTAGGTAAAAGTAGTTTCATTTTCTGCAAATTTCAATTTATGTAAGAGTGTTTAATTCATGCAAGTGTGATCTAGACGTGTTGGTAAGGGGTCATATAATCTCATGAGAGGAGACTCCTCATGGTCTCCCTACCAACTAGGTAAAAGTAGTTTCAATTTCTGCAAATTTCAATTTAAGCAAGAGTGTTTAATTTCTGCAAGTGTGATCTACATGTGTTGGCTCTAAGGGTCGTAGAAGCTTGTGAGAGGAGACTCCTCACTGTCCCTACCAACTATCAGGAATGTTTTAATTTCCACAACTGTGAAGAGTAATTGTTTTTTGTTTCAGTAAGAGTGCTTTTATTTAATTTATTTATATTTCAGTTTTGGGTGTTGTAAGAATCCTTTTTTTTAACATGATTTAACAATGAATTTAAGCTTGGAACAACTCACTCAAATCCTAGAAAAAGTTAGGGTCTCCTCTTCTCTGGAAGAGGAAATATTGACAGCATCCAAAAGATTATTCACTCCTCCTGAGATGAACAAAGAATCAACATATGAAGAACCTTGCATATTTAATGAAGAACCATTAGGCATGCAAGAGGTCGAAGAGGACAATGAGGAGCTACAACATGATATTAGTAAGACAAATTATGCCTACGAAAGCCTGATCGAACGCTGGTTTCAAGAAAGTACTAGGTTAGTTCCACTTAGTTTTCCTTTTTATTTTTTTAATTTAGAACTTCAGCAGCTAATTTCGCACATCCTTACATATTCCCAACTGTCAATTGCGAAATTGAAAGATAACATATTTTTATTACTGTTGTGTGCATGGCTACATTGGTTGTTTGATTATACGTAACTAATCTCTCATTTCTAATTAGCGTAGCGTAGGTAGGATTTTATTTTTAATTTTGTTTTATTATTTGTTTTGCTAGAATAAGTATGCTCTCCTCCACGCTTCGTGTGATCGTGAGGATAAAAATGTAGGATGACTGATTGGTTGATTTCAGGAAACAATTTTTTTTGCCTAATCTATTTTTTTCGTCTTCCATTTGCTCATAGATTTTTAATAAGCTTGTAAAGTAGTTTTCATTTTATTTTTTTACTTTAAAAACATAATAGGAGAAATAAATGAAAAGTTGCGCATCCTCCATCTTCAAATCAAAGCAATAAAACAGTAAGTATAGAGAGAATATATATATAAACAAGAAGTATAGAGAGAATATATATATATATATATATAGAAGAGTATATATATATATATATATATATATATATATATTAATGGTTTAATGGTCTAACGCGCAGAGCCATGGCTACTGCAACCTTACCAAAATATATGCATTACTTCATAATATAGAAAGGAATTTATCAATGCATGTATTACTTGCGTAAATGATTTGACATTGTGGTTGCAAAATTATAACGAGTATATTGTATCTGATTATTTCAAGGAGGTAATTCTCCATGTGTATCCCACTCAACTTCATCAGTTATTGCTTATCTAATGTTGCGGAAAGGCTTCTCAGTATGTAAAAGCTACATGAGGTATTACAAATCCAAATATGGGTTCCACATGCCAGTTATTGTAGTGTCCAAAGAGGGTGCATGCATCTCCATTGAGTCCAATTGCTGATCCGGGACTTGCGAGAACGTTTACTGTTCTTGTGAAGAGTTACACCCATGAGATTGTCACCCTATGGTATAAGGCCCATAGATATTGTTGAGATGCACCCACTATTCCACACCTACCCAATCGGTTCCTCTGATCCTGAGAATATTAATGCTACAAGTCTTGACATGTTCATGGCGAATTGGTTGGCCAGCAAGACTTATTCAAAAGTTTCATTGAAGTTGTTCGTAAGTATGATGAGCTATAATACTATTATAAAATACGTCCTCGAATTGGACATTAATATCACTGCAGAATCCAACACACAGAAGCATGCAGATATGATTTATCACTTGCCTACTTGTCTGCGTTTTCTTATGAGAGTTTTAGCGTCCCACAATGAAGCACAACGAAATTAGCCAATGATTTATCAGTTTCTTTTGAAGACTGGATGTGAAGAACCATGATTTGATCACTAAAACGTAATATTTTATATTTGGCTAAATGTGGATGCAAACGACTCGATTTCCAATGAAAGAAACAGAGGAAGATTCAACTGTTTGGGTTGACAGATTTACCAGGATAACGTGGGGAAAGCTTACAAGAGGAGTCTGTTATAGTACCTTTATTCTCACACAATGAGAATGGCAGATCTGGACGAATAATAGGCCTCAACGAATAGCTGGTACATGATCCATTTAAATGGTGGATCTAACACGAATTTGTGGATCCCACCTCAAGTCCCCCGAAATCTGGTTTAGATTGTTTATCTCCTCATTCAACCGCATTAAGAGATTTTTCTGTCGGACATTCCAAGACTAAATCCAAGTTGATTGATTTGCAAAAATATTCTTCCATATCTGAAAATGACTGGTGATCTTATTTTCAAAACCGTCAGCATCCACGTCATATCTAAAATCAGATATTTTGCTCGGAATTAATCGACTGTCGGAAGCCTTGTGTCGCTTACTGTTTCTATACACAGACGTGGAAGAAATGCCTCTCCCTTTCCTTCATAGGAGAGAATGAAAACACCAAATTTGAACATGCCTATTGCTTCGCATCCGCAGCAGGCCTACTCTTGGTGAAGACGATATCGTCTCACGTGTACAGTGTGTGCAATCCTCTCACATAAAAGTTCTTCCAACTTCCTGCCCTGAATTTGATAAGGCGACCATAGCTTATGGGCATTGTGAATGATGGATGAAGTGACGATTACTATAGCTCTGGAGAAAACTACAAAGTGGTAGCGGTCGGTTGGGGTAGTAATAGAGGATGACAAATTGTGGAAATCTACAATTCATTTGAGAAGATATGGAAGATTACTGGATCCTTGCCAAAGATTCGGGATGTAATGTCAGGTTAGATTTTTTTTTCCATAGGGTTTTGAGGGCACGCAGATCCAGTATTACAAACGCTTGGTTGATTGGGATCTGATCCTAACATTCACCTACTCTAAGTAAGGCTTCTAGTGATCACCTTGCACTTAATGCAGATTTAGAATGGATATCTAGGAGGAAGATTTGAAATATTTGGTTACACGAGTTTCTGAAAGTGAAGATGGTAGCTCGAAATTAGATGAATGTTTTAGATCTGAGGACACATTACTCAGTGACAATGAGTGCGGTGATTTGATGAAGGTTTTCAAAGTCTACAATATGATTAATGACGGATTCATCTCCTCAACGGAGCTTCAAACAGGCGTTGTGTAATTTGGGTTTCATTCAGAGGGAAGAGTTGGCGAACTTCCAATGAATGTGCATATGATATCTGCACTTCCTGCTGATCTTCACGAAGCCTCGGTTCATTCTCCTCCATAACAAATCAAAGTGAAGAGGGCAGTCTGATCACAGAGCAGAGAAGGATCCTTCCATCACTGTCTTAGAACTGATTGGATCTGTGGTTGTGCAAAGAACTTTGGAAAATGGATAGAAAAGACCAGACTTACAATGTTGTGGCCTCGGGTGACACAAACTTCTAGAGCATTCATGTTGGCCTGCGCTACAGGTATAGAAAGTCAACAACTATTGTTTGTTTTGTTTTATAATAAAAAATGATTTTTTTCTTGTATTTGTTTTTAATTTTCTCTCTTTTGTTTTTTTTATTTAAAAAAAAGATTATAATAACCAAAAAAAAATTGTTTGTTTTATTATAAAAAATTTCCTCTTTTAATAATAATAAAAAAAACATATATTGTTTGTTTATTATAAAAGTTTGTTTCTATTTCTTTTGTTTTATTATAATATATATATATATATATATAATGTCAAGACACAATAAAATAAAAAGATATATATAAATAAAATTAAGATTAAAAATAAAAATTAGAAACAAATTATAAAAATAAAACCAAACAAAGACAAATAAATTGCAAATGGGCTTTTCTTTTCCCTGAAAACAATATGAACACATGTTTTTGTGATTTTACGCTAAGCAAGCAATCAACGATGAAACAAACGCATGGTCAATGACCATGACAAGAGGTATACAACACTTTTTTTTTTTACTTTGTCGCATTTGTCCTTCTTTCTGCATGTTATATTTTCGAACATCTCACAAGTTTTCATGCAGGATTTGTACCAAGTTTTTCCAGGAGCGTGGCCAATCACATCCTGCTGCTAAAGTGATTTTCAAAAATCACAAAAACTTTTGACAAAAAAGACATGCTTTCTTGACTGCTTGAAGGAGTTGTTACTCATCATAAACATCACGACGTTTGTTGTTACACTGAAACCTTTTCATAAACCCATTTGCATCATGAATTTATTCCTCCATTTCTCCTTCAAAGCACATTGGTCATCCCTGTGTTGAAGCCCATCTTCCATTGAGTTATCCTTCATGACTTCGCACACGTATATATTTCTGAGTTGCATGCATCTCTTTAGCTTTTTTAGTTCAGTTTTCCTTGTCAATAAAACTATCCAGCTCCCTTTCAATGACTACATTGCCTTGCCATGCACACTGTTACTACTGAGATCTTTTCATTTATAGTCCTACCACTCTTTTTATCAGAACTCGCGTTGAATGATGTGGGATTCCCTAAGGCCCACCTTTCAACAAGTCTTTCCCCATCGAACTCAACACCTTATCTAGGATATAGACTCGAGTCCATTTTGAGTACCTAGAGGCTTGCATGCCTTAATGGAAAGTTATCTCACTGAAAATCATGGGAATACATCAATGTCCCTTGATCGTCAGATCTTGCAAGTGGCTCGACATCAGCTCATTCATTTCTCACTTCGCAAGATGTACTTGGGTACCTTGGCACTCATTGACATCAATGATGAGTTTCCTCGCATTGGTTAACGACATTCATCATTGGTCAGTAATCCAATGACTTCTTTTCATGCTCAACATTGAAACATTCATTCACAAGATTAGAATTGTACCATCAGGTTTAGCAGAGGGTGAATACTATACACTTTTCATGACTCTATCAGTAGTTACAGTAGCATGAATTCAGCCATATGAGAGCACCACAGTTCCACTTTCATACTTTCTCTTTTCCATGATTCATTCAACAGTAGTACAGATTCCTCCACTTCACATTATCTGATCCAACAAACAATGACATCTTCACATTCCATGATCCTGCAGCAGTGACATCTTCCATGCTCCAACATCCACATCAGCCATATTCCTATTGCATAGTTCATCAACATTTTGGGTAAGTGGAGGTATGTTATTTTCTAAACTTTAATCATGTAATTCCTCAACTGCTAGCAATGAATAATTTGGAAAATTCCCTCACAAATTTCCCTTTCATTTTTACTTCTATGACTTATGCCATGTTGCATGAGGACATGCAACCGGTTCATTTGAGGGGTAGGGGACTTTATTCACTATAATCACTCCATTTTTCCACTAACATCATTCCAGTTTTTCGTCTCATTTACCATTTACGAACATTTCTTTTCCAACTATACTATGTTGCACTTTGCTTTATAAGCATTGATATACATATTGGCATGATTCACAAATATAAAAAAGGGTTTTCTTATACTCATTGATGTTTTATTATGCACATTTGATAGCATATATTTTCCAGTAAGAATATGGGAAAATTATTAACATAACAGCAAGAGAACAAATAAATGAAATGAATGTTGTTAACACAAGAACCAACATTGTTTATATTCATGGTTGTCACACAAGAACCAACCATAAGAAAATGATAGTTGTTACTCATGTAAATCCCATCCTGGAAACATTCATTATCATCACTCAAAGCCGAACATTTAGATGCCAAAAATTTCTTGAGAAGATCCATGCATGGCTGCATGAGGACATGCAACAAGTTAAGTTGGGGGGTATGTTGGGGCTCAGAAATGTCCTATTTTCATCCACCTTTCCCTTCATCACTCTTCACATTTCATTGCCCCATTAACCTTTCATGATATCATCTTCATAAATATACTTGGGTTTCAAATTATTATTCTCCACTTTATTCATTTTAGTATTTAAAAGGAATTTGTGATTAAATGTTAGAAAATCAACATGTTTTCATATATATCTCAAAAATGTGTGAGATTTGAATGTGTAGGAATATGATAAGGATTAATTCAAAAGGACTTCTTGAATACTTCCTCCACCATTTCAGGATTTGAGGAGACAATTCAAGCCCATTCCAAGGAGAAGATCATGGAGATTTGGTTGGAATATCTTATCCGAGATGTACGAGAGATATGTGTGAGGATTTGAAGGGATTATATTTTGTAATAATGGGAAAATGGTTGAGAGAAAAGTGGATCTGTAATTATGAGATGGTTATATTATCTTCAAGGCTCTCATGCATAAAAGAGAGTTCTCTCTCTTCATGAGGGGGTTATTAGGATGGAAATTAGAGTTATTTGGTAGTCATTTAGTAGTAGTCCTTAGGATTTAAAAGAGAAAGGGATTCTTAGCTTTGATTCATGGTTTTGGTTTCCATGATTTCATTATTTTGTTATGAAGATTGATTTGATTATTGTAATGTAAGATTGGTTCATTTGCATGAGCTCACATATGTTATTGTGTCATTCAACTCTTCACATGTTGTATTTTCTTTTCCTTCATGTAGTTCTCCATTCCTAGATTAATCTCCTTCACGCAATTTTCCATTCCTAGATTAATTTCATTTACCCAATTCAATTTTAGTCGTGTGTTAGATTAATGATTCTGTTTCAGTCGTGTGTTATATTAATGATTCTATTTCAGTCGTGTGTTAGATTAATGATTCAATTTTAGCCGTAGCTTAAATATTAGATTACATTAGTTCCGCTTCAATATTTCATATAATTTGCATGTGCTTCATCAGTTTATGAACCCCAGGTTGACAAATTAAATAGTTTGGAAAATACTACAACGCAATTAATTCAACATTATTTCGGCCCAATGTAAAAATTGTTGTCCCCTTGTTACAATTGTTGTTCCCTTTAGAGGAAGTGTCATTCATTTGAATAGAAAAACTGTCGTTGCCTTTATGATTGATGTTCCTTTGTAGGTGTTTCATCTCTGGAGGCTGGGTATTGAAAACGTAAGGTAAGAACCTAAGTAGGCAACAAGTAAAATGCTTGTGCCAGTGCCTACCTTTGGCTGATGCATGGAGGTAGTTTTTAGGACATCTTTAGGGCCCAACACAAATATTAACATTTTTTTATGGTTGTTTGTAGCTTCTACCAGGTTCCTCAACTCCATACCCTTGCTTCGAAAAATCTAGAAAGCATTTTGGCCATCAGATTTCATCTTCTGGCTTCACACTTTGGGGGGAAATCTGTTACACATCAAAATTCCTCACTTCGATAATGTCACATTATCATTTTCGTAAGTGTCATAAGTGTCACACTTTTGTCGCAAGTGTCATAAGTGTCAAATTGTCTTCATGTAAGTGTCTCATCATGAGCGATGCCATGAAAACACTTGATACAACCCCTAAAACATGCTATAAGAAGAATCCCCATCATTTGACAGTGGAAGCAAAGTGTTTTTCTATGAGAATTGGTCATCTTGGCAAATTTTGGAAGATCAACGCTCCCCTACTCATATGCATGGAGCACTAGCACTCCTTTCCCATATCACAGGGAGAATTGTAGTGCTTTGGTTCCCATTCTAAGGGAGCGCCGAATTGGTTGAGAAAATCTTGGAAGAAATCCCCTTTTTCTCTAATGACAACTATGAATGGATCAAGTTGCTTTGGCTCGAATCAAATCTCTAGGTTTTATCTAATGGGAATACCAAAAATGTTGGATCCATATCCTCAACTAATCCCAAATATAACCAAGATGGTTGAGCCTCTCAAAGCCTATAAAAGGAGGCATTCTCACGGTGAACAAGGAGGAAAATAATCAGCAAAAGCATTGTCATTCTGATCGTGGATCTTTTGAGCAAGGGGTTGGATGAGGAGGACTTGGAGAGGCTACTACAACATCATATGAATATTGTAATTATCTCTTTAAGGTTCTCATCAATATACCCTGCATATTTCCTTCAAGCTTGTGTATTCTTGCATGTGCTTGTCTACTGTTCTTTCGATCTTTGTAGATGAATTTGTTTGATATAGTATTTTAGAGTAGGATTTATTTTTTTCTCTTGATTTTCCATTGCATTGTAGGTATCAAGTTATGCTAAGGAGTTTGGAGATCAAGCTTGGATTGGAAGCAGTGAGAACAAACTTCGAAACAAGGTGCATCACACTCTTTCTCCTTCTCTCTCTTTCTGATTAGTTAAACTAAATTCAAAGGGATGTTAGTGTCAACTTGTGTTTTTCTGTCTTCGTATTAGGAGTCTAGAATCCAAGGGAAAATTGACCTATCCACAGGGGAATTTTTCTGTGACAGACATCCTAGGGGATCTTTTTTATCATGTAAAAATTATGCAATACATTTCCATTCTTTTAGGTTTTCTTCTACTTTAAACAAACATGTATTTGATGCTCATTTTCAATACTTATCGATTCATGTAGTGTTGATACTTCCATTCTTTTATGTTCACACTACATATGGTATTAGAGTGAGGTTACATACACTAGGGTCTATGAACCCACATACTTAGTAAAGTTCATGCCAAATTATTAACTCCACTTAATTATGTTTGTTTTCCTTTTAAGTTGATTGAAATTTGAAATTTTTATATACATCCATGCAAAGGCATTAATGAATAGAAAAATAGGAAGAGGTAGAAGTAGGGTATCTAGAGGTCATAGTGCATGACATCCACTTTAGTGTACACCTCTTCCATCTCCTCCTAGATTAGAGTTTCATGGAAACACACCTACACGTGAAGTTATGACAAGGATGGAATCATTTCAAAGAATGTCAGATTCTTTGACTATTAGGATGAACCAAGAAGTAAGTGGTGCTTCTATTCTTAGAGAGGGCCAATAAATCCTCATAATGTTAGTGGTCAAAGAGAACTTTAGAAATTTAAGTTTCCAGTGCTTTGGGGCTTCATTGTTGGAGAGGTAGTTGAAGCACGACTCAAGAATATGGCCATTTTCTTTGTAATGAGAGATTATGCTTCTAAAATTAAGGTGTGTATAGGTATCTTCCAGCTAAAAGGAAGCACACTATTGTGGTGGAAGACCTTATTCCCACAATTGGGTATGGATGTTTTTGATATATCATGGGAACTATTTGATGAGCATTTTAGAGAATGTTACATTTTTCAGGAGTTCATTGAAAGGCATTTGAACGAGTTCAACTCCATAATATAGGGTAACATGTTAGTACCTAAATATGAAACTAGATAATAAAAAAATGGATATTTTAAGGTATACACCACATTTGAACATAGAGAAGTTATGAGTCAATAAGTTCATTTATGGGATAAATTATAACATCATATCAAAATTTTAAATATTGATTCCCTATACTTTTCATGAGGTAGTTCAAAGGGATATCATAGTCAAGGAAGAACACATGAGAGGTGATCAATCAATACCATATAGACCTTCAAGTTTGGGAGGATAGAGATAGAGTTCTCAATGAGTTATCACACATAAACTAGTGACATAGCATAAGGATTCACCAAGGGGCCATGGGATGGAGACCCAAATATATCAATTAGGAGGTTAGAGGCCACAAATGTAGCAAGGAGATACCAAATCATAGAAGAGTCAAAGGATTGGTGGATACACCTTTACATAGTTTGAGAGTTTGAGGAAACCTCCTAAGAGGGGGTGGTAGAAATGTGGAGAGTTGCACTTTTAGAGAGAGTGTCCACATCTAGTGAAAGGAGCTAGTTAGGAATAGAGATAAACCATTGTTGGTGATTTATGTAAATCCCACATGATTCATGTAGTGGTGAGCCATCACTAGGTTGAGCATCGTGTTATTTTTTGGGGTAGATTGGATAGACACTTCTGCATTGGATGTTCCTAGCATGTGAAAGTATTCGAGCAACACTCTCTAGATAGTAACTTTATAAAGTGTTTTTATAAAGTACCTTTTATATTTAATGACTTAAAGTGAATTTTCATAAAGTTGAGTGACTTAAGTGATTTAATTCATCTCAACGAGAGATTAAGTCATAATAGTTGATCTTGGGAAGGCAATATCTAATCTTGACCATTGATATCTTAGGGTTAGGGACTTGGTCATTTAGAGATTATAAAGGTATATCTAAGGAGAGTGAGAGGAACACATTGAATGAGAGAACATTCAAAGAGCTGAAGAGAGGAACAAAGGATGAGTTTGCAGCAAGAGGGAAAGAGGGCACAAATCCCAAGGGAAGAGGCACAAATCCCAAGACAATGTGGGCACAAAAATTGAGGTGAAGATCGACATTGGCAGAAAAATCAAGATAGATTTCTTGTTTTCCATACAACAATGTATTATCAATATGTATAGTTTCTATTGTGAGGGTTTTTTGGACCATACAACTCGCATTTATCTTTGGTTGTTGGGTTGTACAGGTCGTACTCTATTTAGTACAGTTGGGCACAAATTTTGAGGAAGATATTGGAGATGGGGAGGCCATATAGTCCATACATAAATTTCCGAGCATGATTTGAATGTTGGTACATATTTCTAAATGTTGGTACATATTTCTAAATGTTGTAATGATTGTTGTAAATTTCTAAGTTCTTCTCCATGGGTAGATGTTGTAGCAGACAACAACCTCCCAAATTTTGCATGTGATATAGATAAATTTGGTACCCTTCATTCTTTTTCATTTTGAAAAGAAAAAGATTTTTAATTTTTTTTGAAAAATCATCATGTTTTCACTTAATTTTTATTTTCAGTTTTTAAAAATTTTGTCTTCTGAATCTTCATCTAGATTTTAATGACATCTTCTTTCTTAGTTGTTTTCATTTTTTCCAGGTCATTTGATCAACATATCCTTGATTATTTTTCTCATTTACATTATTTTTGACAATTTATAACTGACCTAGAGTATTTAAAAAAAGTCCTAAATTCATGATTATATTGTTTCTATAAGTCTTTTGTTTTGAAAATATTTAAGAGTTTGAAAATTGCAAAATTCTATTGACCTTTAACTATATCTATGAAAACTTAGGTTATCTTTTCGAAGATTTAATCAAGGTTGTCATTACCGTAAATAGGGTTGATATTTTAATCCAAAACTCAAAACAAAAGGTGATTAATTGAGTTTTTACCTTGTCATCGCGAATTTTAATGGCTTTAATTTATCGCTACAGTCTTATGTTTTTTGATACCTCATGCAAATGGGTGATATTTTCGAAGATATGTTAATCTCCCTCCACATTTTGTACTAGTCTTCCTCACCATTACTGCGAATTGATTACACATCTCAAGTCATGATAAGATTACTTCGTCCAGGGGTTTGAGTTTTTTTTATTTTCTTTTACCTTGATAGTTGAGGGTTTTTACCTATGTGTGAGGGTTTGTTACCTTTCCATGAGCGTTTTTACGAGCTTTAGTAAAATTTCAGTATGGGTATGATTTCCATAATCGAACTTGGCATTGAACTTATTAAATCTAACAAAGACTATTATCCTACATTTCAAAAGGTTGGCTGGTTAGATTTCTTGCATATGTTTAATGGTTATAATTCATAGGTTACTAAAGGTTTTGCATTGAGTTTTAACGATGAATGCACCAAGGTTGGAGATATTGAGTTATAGATAAATGAGGAAATGATAGCTTGAGTGACCAAGTTGTCGTTAAAAGGGGAATGTTGGCCCAAGACCAAAAGAGTAAAATAAATCCCTTGGTCAGAAATCTTAATTTTTCTTGAGTGAAAATACGATTACAAATGTATTCCTATATCCCTAGTGAAAGAAAAATGGCATTTTATTCTAGGAATTATCAAAGGTTTTATTACCTGCGAAGGTCGATATAGCCTTTTCTTTAAATACCACTTCCAGTTGCTAATGGTTTTCATGGATTATGAGTTGAATATGTCGGTTTTCTTGATCAAAAGCCTTTCGAAAATGGCTCATTTTTACCAGAGGAAACATCTTAGTTTAGATAGAAATATTTTCCATCATGGTTTAGTTAAAATTTTAATTGAGTCTCAGTTAAAACAAAATAATGATTCTTGGGATAAATTTGTGAAGAGAAATCATTTTCAGTATAACCCTTAGTCAAATTTACAAACTCACAACTCTGAGTTAGAATTTGAAACCTTGAATCACATAGAGGATAATGTCCTTTCTCACCCACAGGTTTCTGCTTCTCAACAAAATTTTGAGAAGGTTACACACAGTCAATGATTAATATTGAACCTCAAACCAAATTCAATCGTTTTAATAGAAATACCCCAAGTTTCTTGTGAAGCATCCAAATAGACTTTGGTTTCCTCTCTTGCGTCTGAATGTGGTAAAAAATAAAGTCCCCCTGTTTTTTAAATGAATGATGATTCTAGTAAGTTAATCGATTTCATGAACAAATGCCAAGGAAGAAGATTTCCATAATGCTCTGAAAACAAATCTAGGAAAAATTATAATGTTAGTTCTCTTATTCAAAGCAAAGATGAGGAATTAGTTAAAAATAAAAAAATTTCTTCTCCCCAGAACATTTCTCCGCATACAATCGAGGAACCTGTTGAAAAGGTTGTTGAATAATACGAGAAATGAAAAGATAAAATTGATCCCAATATGGAAGTTTCCTTCTAGAAAGATAAATATTATTCAGTAGTTCCTATGCTACAAGCAAATATAATTGATTTAGAGCTGAAAAACCAACTACTCAAAACATGAAACAAATCATTGGTTGAAATCCAAAGAAGACAAGCTTTGGGTTCTAAGCATGACGAAAAAGGAGAGTCAATTACTATCAACTCGCCAGGAGTTAACATTTTCGTTAACTCATAATTTAATACTTTACCCCATAATGCTCAATGATTAAGGTGTTTTATTTTGATGGTATGAGTTAAAAAAATTATTTATTTTAGTTTTTTTGTTTTGTTTAATTTTCATTAATAAATGAGTAAAAACAAAATTTAAAATTTTGTAGCAACTCTAATTTTGTCTTTATGTTTTGTTAATTTTTGGTTTTTCCTCTTTCTTGTTTTTACAGGTGTTAAAAGAATGACCTGGATGAATATGGAATATAGAATATTAGTTTTCCAGGCATAATTTCAAAATTGAACAGTTAGCTGTTAAAATAAAACTATTTCTATTTTATGTATTTTGTTAATATACTTTGGGAATTAACACATCTCTGGTGATCGTCTGACAACCACGGCTTTGGTCTAGGGTTTCAGATTCGCGTGGGTCATCCATGGC
>SNQJ01S0017899.1:57632-82206 GCA_010110895.2 Picea sitchensis | reverse complement strand
AAGACCCACTGGTAAATGATGAAAGTTGTCTCTGGAATTGTAGAGGTCTAGGGAGCAGGGAAAAAAGAAGAAGTTTGAAAGCTAATAAAAATCGAAAATACCTCAATCCTTCTACTCCAGGAGACAAAAATGAGGGATCAAGAAAACCTCAAGGAAATGCAAAAAAATTGGAAAAAAGGAGAAGGAAAATAAATTAGCTCGAGAGGTGCCTTAGGAGGGACCTGCACAATGTGGAACACAAAAAAATTCATTCTGGAGAATCACCTATAGTCCCAGTTCTAGATGATGGTCTCTCTATCCAGAAAGTCATCAGGTATGATCTATACAATTCATAATGTTTATATGCCAAATAATTATTTGGAAAAAATTGAGTGTTGGAGATCCCTCCTAGACCTAGGCAATGACAATCTTCCCCAAAATCTGATTATAGCTGGGGATTTTAATACCACTAGAGGGTTAAAATAAAAGAAAGGTGGTTCCATAGTGAGGGACCAATTTAGGAAAAAAATGGATGATCTAATCTTGGATCTGGATCTCTTCGATGTTCCTCCCTCCAAAGGTCTTTATACCTGGAACAATAGAAGAGTAGGGCCAAGCCACATTATGACCATACTAGATTGGTTTTTAGAAATAAGCTCATTTCTTGCATTACCAGACACAACCTATTTAATGATCCTTCTGTGGGAAGGCTCGAACCACCAGCCTATCACGTTAGCATTTGAATCTCAGAAAAATTTGGGACCTATTCCTTTCAGATTCAACCCCATATGGATGGACCGACCAGATTTCTATTCCACTATAACGCGAGTTTGGAACCAATGGATCAATGGTTCCCCGGTGTTCATCTGGGAGAAGAAGTTGAAGCTGGTAAAAGAGACCCTTAAATCCTAGTCAAAAGCCTCCTCGAGACCGATACAACTCAAGCTCAAAGAAAAAAACTACACCTAGAAAAATTCAAGGGGATATGGAGAGAAAAGAAGTCCAACAAAGTCAAATAATATATGAACAAAAGGCACACAATGAGTACATTCAAGCATTAAAATAAGAATAAATCACCTATATATTAAAGTCCATAAGTCTCTGGCTAAAAGAAGACGATCGAAATACCTCTTTCTTTCACAGGCAAGAAAAAGTAAGACAATGGACAAATCAAATCTCAGAAATAAAAACCCAGACGAGAGAAATCATAAAGGATTTTGATCAAATCAAGAAACAAACATCCAACCACTTCCTCAAGCTACATACCTCATAAATATCGACAAAGGAAGACTCAAGTGACTCTCTCCTCACTCATATTCCAAGAAAAATATATGAAAAAGATAATCATAAGCTTAATCAAAAAATTGAAGAAAAATAAATCTTAAAAGAAATTAATCAATTCAATGAAGATAAAGCCCCAAGCCTGGATGGTTTCACTCTTCATTTCTATAAAATGTGCTAGCACATAATCAAGCTAGAATTCACTATAATGATAAGATATGTGCACAATTAAAAAAGAATGGGAGGAGCTACCAATTCCTCCTTTTTAGCGCTCATTCTAAAAGAACTTGGAGCGACCTCTCTAGAAATATTAATACCTATCCATTTATGTAATATATCCTATAAAATCATGGCTAAAATCATTACTAACAGGCTTACTCATTTTCTCAGATCACTAATTCTTCCCAATCAAGGAGGATTTGTGGTAGGCGGACAAATTTGGGACAACTTTATCCCGGTGCCAGAAGAAATCCACTCAAGTAAATTTCAAGGAGAATCATGTATGGAAAGTAAATTGGATATGGAAAATGTGTTTGATAGAGTAGAGCATGAATTCCTCTTTAAAGTGATGTAGAATTTTGGGTTTAACCAAGAGTTTTTATCCCGGACGGGGTCCTGTATTTCTAATCCTTGGATTGGCCATCTTTTAAATGGAAGACTGTTAGTCTCCAATATTGACCATATTTTTGCCTATATTATGTCAGATATACCCCTATTCCATATCTAGTATCATTCCTTTCTGGCCTTACCTTGATACATTTCACATCATTTTGCCCTAAATGGAGCTATTCAAGGTATTCATATGATTTAAGTTATTTCTATTGTATTTTGATACTTTAAACTGATATTGATATTAACATTACATGAGTTAGGTAATTGTTTCCTTGAAACAGATTTATCAGTACCAAGTACCAGCTTCCACTCAGTGGAGATGTCAAAGATTTGCACGATGTTACCAGACTAGAATGATAGTTCCGATTCATATGATCGATCGAGTTATAGTTCAGATTTCAAATCTCGAATTTAATCTCTAAAGAACAGAATGTGATGACTCAGAGAAGAATTATAGAACTGTTTGTTATGATGCTTATCTCTATTCTACAGCGCGCACTTCTTGACACTTCGTGTCATGAAGCTGTGAACTCAGTTTTAACAAACTTTGAGTCATTTTCGGATCTAAGATTCGCTTAATTAAATGTACCTATGTTCAAGACTATTTTTGGGGGATTCGTGATTGTAGATGTGGGAGGATCTATATAAACTCGAATCTCTCTCAAGAAACGGATATGATATTATGTTATGTGATGCGATATTTCTGATATACAATTTCTGAACCGTGCGTTATATCATCTTTGTTGTTGAATGACTTGAGTTAATTTTCAAATTGTGGAGTATGGGGAATGATACAGTTATGCATGGAGTAATTTGAGTTAGCTCTAGTTTCGTTCTAAAGAAATTGCACCTCTTGGTTGGGCCCGCCAACAGGTTCAATTCACTTTCTCTTTAAAATAGTATCATTAGTTCATTCCTAGCTTTAGAATCTGTGTGTGAATTATTTTAACTTGAAACTACTCTACTAAATTCAGACTTAATCATTTTTGTTTAGTTCATTCTTAGCTTGATATTATCTCGTAGATCATTGAATGTTAGAATAAGTTACTTGCCAATGTGGAATTTGATGAATAAACCAACTGTCGATTGAGCTCTCTCTTAAATTAGTTTAGATTTGCTTTGTTTTCAAGTTTCTAGTTTAATCATGATTTGAAGTTAGTTTGAACTTAGATTTAATCTATTTTTTTAGGGTAGTTCACTTATGGTTTGGTTAAAGGAAGCTTCCAATATTTGTAGGGTAAAGGAGGACGTTGATTAGTTTCACTCTTTCTAGATTTAGAATTACTTGGTATTTAGATTAAACAGAGGGTTTTTAAAAATGTTCTTTCTTGTATGATTAAGGTAGATGTTTTGATAATTAGGTGTTTAGTTAATGGTACATAGCATTGAATGATTTTTTTGGATTAGGAATAGAAATGCATTAGATTAACTTAGAATTATTTCCATTTGATTGATTAGACAAGGTATGATCATTTTTAAGATAATCATTAGGATTCAATTCATACGAGTAAGTTTATGTTTTCTTCTTAGAATAACACTTAGGTAGAACTTAGAATCTTACCAGCACATATAGTGTAGCAGCTCTAAGTTTACTTACCCTGGTTTGACAATTTAGTGATTTCAGGTAATTAAAAATCTTTAATACCATAGCCTGACATTTTTTGCGTCGTTGTCGGGGAGCTGTTTAGAAGGTAAGTTAAATAAGTGATTTGGTTATTTTTAAAATTCCTTTGGTTTATTGTGGTATGTTTAGCAGGTTGACGAAAGAGGAGCTGTAAAAAACAAGGAGTAAGAACCTACGCATATGTTATCACAGGTTCCTCCGAAACTTAATCTTAGTCTTTATTTTATTTAGTACGTTTTCATGAGAAATAGAGATCATAGAGGTAGATTTAGGGGAAATTCAAAACAACAAAAAGAAGAAACCTCCACCCAAAAAGCAATAGAAACTGAGACTGGAGCTCTAGCTGAGGAAACCATAGAGAAAAAACATAGAATCAAGAATAAAACAAACTGAAATTGGATTAGAAGGGGATAATACCATACGAGAAGAACTTAAACCATTTATCATTTCCCTTCCAAAACCAGGAAACACTACATACCAACAAATCCAAATTCCTGGCGATCCAAACTCAGTCGACATAGTTAATCCAGAAAAAGTGCAAGCTATTTTCGGGAACCCTGACACTATTGTTTCGCAAGTAACAACTACAAATGTTGAATAAGAGGTAATAATATCCTCAAAAGAACTAGTAGGAGATATTTATTCTTTCAAAAATAATCCAGAGAGGTGGGATTTCATACCCTCACGAAAGAAAGATCGGATTGCATATACAATTTTTGGTAATCCTTTTAACATAATAGAAAGGGAAAGAGAGAGAGAAATGGAGAGAAGAGAGAGGGAAGAAATTCATGTTTAACATGAAGAAGAAGAACAAGTAGAGAATGAGCCAAGACCAGAAACCACTTTTGGGTTTCCAATTTTGGATTTGGTCCAAAATGTCAATATGAAAAATATCCCACCCTAGGCACTACCAACCTTTTATGGGAAAAGTAGTGAAGACCCAGATGTATTTCTTTTCGAATTTGATATCCTGTGCAGGAGTTATACTTATCTCCAGGATGCACTTAAGCTAAAGTTGTTTCCTGCTACCCTAAAAGATTCTGCATTACGTTGTTTCATGAGTTTAGGAGAGTATAGCATTAGATCTTGGGAATATATGAAGACAATGTTCTTAAAGAAGCACCAAGACTATTGTAGACCCAAGGATTCTCGGAATGATATTTTTAAGATGAAATAGCAAGATGATGAGAGCCTTGAAGATTTCCTAGAAAGGTTTACATATACTCTTCAAAAATCCAAATATAATGGTCTCCAAGATGAAGCAATCAAAACTCTTTTCTTAAAAGGGGTTTTAGATGAATACATTGATACTCTCAACTTAATGGCTCCAGGAGACATTTATCAAAAAGATTTTGAAGCACTCAGTGAACTATGTAGAACTTATTTGAGAAGTAGGGGGAAAACGGTAAAAAGCGTGAGAGAACCTGTCAACAAAAACACCAAAGTACCCACATCTGGTGGAGTTACTAGAATTGAACTAGGAAACATTTTGGAAAATTTTAAAACAGATATCTTAGGAACAATCAGCTCTCAGTTAGACACTCTGAAGATAAAGAAAAAGTAGGAAGAGGAAAACCCTGTATTAAGCATATTCTGCCCGATGTGTAGAAAAAGGCATCCTTTACGAGAATGTCCTTTGGACAGTGTTTTTGTATGTGCAATTTGTACTGAAAATCATAAAACAGAAGATTTTCCATCTTTACCAGGGCTGCAAGCTATATACAAGGGAGGGGATGCTCTAGGAACTTCATATGCACCTAAGAAGCCTTGGCAACCTAGGAACCCAAATATGTATCAAGAACCATCCCCACAACCTTCCGGATATTATCCACCTTTTCCTCAATGGAAGCAACACCCATGGAACTGGCCAAATTGGCCACCGCAAAATGTTCCTGCTCAACCTTGGTATCAAGGATGGAGAAAACATAATTATGGAAATAACCAACAACAACATGCGGTACCAATTCCCCAGAATCCATGTACTCAATACCCTCCAAACATGCATCAGCTATTGCCTGGATTTATTCCACCTCCTTTACCACCTATTCAACAAACTCCTCAACAGCCTCATAATCCACCTCGACCCACCTCGACCCACCATATTACCCGCTTAACCCATTTCAAATTCTAATAACAGACCACCTCTGCCACTCCATAATGCTGATTTTCAAAACTTCCCATCTTACACCATAAACCCCATTTCCATACAAGAAATACAGTTGAGATCTAGGAAAATTTTAAACAAAACTCAACCTATGAAAACAACAACATCGAAGGTAATTATCCAAGAACATGAAGAAGAACCTATAGATGATTTATCAAACAGGGTATCTCTAAAAGATGTCATCATTTAAAAGGATAAAGTATCTGAATCATAGCAAAACATATAAACTCAGGTTTCGCGAACACCTCCTTTTCCTGAGAGGTTGCTTATTGAAAAACCAATTCCTCAATCTAAGTTTGACATTATGAATGAACTAAAAAATGTTTGTATCAAGATTCCATTATTACAAGAAATAAGAGATGTTTCGATCTACGCCAGGACCATTAGAGAACTTTGCATTAAGAAACTGGGTCGGAAACAAAAAGATCCACCCATGATACACCTGGTAGGCCAATTATCGAATTATATTTCTGAAGCTCCTAAGATTGTGAAGTATGCCAACCCCGAGAACCCAATAGTATCGGTTACTATCAATAATGTTTCTATTGGTAATACTTTAGTCGATTTGGGTGCAACCATTAATATAATGACCATCAATACAGTTGAGTTGTTACAACTAAGTCGATTCCTTCGCCCTACCCCTATAGTTCTTGAATTTGTTGATAGAACAACTATAAAACCTGCTGGGGTCCTTGATGACATTCTTGTTATATTAGCTTCGTGGGAATATCCTATCGACTTCATGATTATTCACTCAAAAGATCCCACGAAAGGTCATCCAATCATTTTAGGAATACCTTGGTTGGCTACGTCCAATGCTTTCATAGGATGTCGTGGTGGGGATATGTTCATCTCAAATGACATTTCTTCATAGAAGCTTACTCATTTTCCACCTACCCAACCGGTTACAAAAGAATTGTGGTGGCTAAAATGTCCATATCACGAGAATGATGAGGAAGAACCTTTATTCTCTATTGATGAATTTCACACATTACAAGAACCAACAGAGGATGATATTTTAAGCCAATTTCTTTCCGYGATAGAAAATGTCGAATTTCCACAAACATATTTTCAATACGATCAAATTTTCAAGGAAGAATTTCAAGAAMAAAGTGAGTCATTTTCCTCGTTTTCACCATTGATGAGCATCCGGGATCATATACCATTCTAGTAGAAATTAGCCCAGGCAAATGTCTATACATCAATTCTAAATTAAGTCTCAACCAACAGGAGCAGTTAACAAACCTTTTGAAGGAACAATCAGGAGCATTTGCATGGGAGTACACTAATATGAGAGGAGTGCATCCTGATACTTGTATTCACCACATATATATCCAACCAGAGATAACACCAATAAGACAACCACAAAGGCGTATGAATCCAATCCTAAAATATTTTGTGAAAGAAGAGTTACAAAAATTATTAAACGTGGGATTCATTTATCCAATTTCTGACAGCAAGTGGGTTTCACCCATTGTTGTGGTACCTAAGAAGATGACAGGGAAATGGAGAATGTGTGTAGACTTTAGGGAGTTGAATAAGGCAACCCCGAAGGACTAATTTCCCTTACCTTTTATAGATAAGGTTTTGGATGCCTTGGCTGGGAAAAAGTACTTTTCCTTTCTCGATGGATATAGTGGATACAATCAGATTCAAATTGCACTTGAAGACCAGGACAAAACAACATTCATGTGTCCTTGGGGCACTTATGCTTATAAAGTGCTACCTTTTTTATTATGCAATGCTCCTGCTACATTTCAGAGAGCAATCCCTGGGATTTTTGCTGACTTAATTCATGATTGTGTGGAAGTGTACATGGACAATTTTACTGTTTATGGAAATACCTTCGAAGAAGCCATAAGTAATCTTGAGAAAGTCTTGATTCGCTGTCAGGAATCAAATTTATCCCTTAGTCACGAAAACTGTAAAATGCTATTAACTGAGGGAATAGTATTTGGTCATCATTTGTCTACAGAGGGAATTAAAGTCAATCCAGCTAAAATTGAAGTAATAGTTAAGCTTTCCTCCCTGAAAACCCAAAAAGATGTGTGAATTTTTTTGGGACATGCTGAATATTATCGTCGGTTTATTGAAAAATTTACAAAGACAACCAGCCCCATGTTTAAACTATTAGCAAAGGATGCAAAATTTTGTTGGGATAACAATTGTCAAAATTCTTTTGAAACTTTGAAAGAAAGATTGTCCATGGCACCAATTTTACGAGGGTCAAATTGGTCTCTTCCCTTCCATATTTCAACTGATGCCTTAGACATTGCTTTAGGAGGGGTACTCGAACAAAAAGAAAAAAAACAAAATTATGCTATTTACTTTACCAACAAAAACCTTACTCCTCCTGAATTGAACTACACTATGACAGAGAAGGAATTTTTGGCTGTAATTCATGGCATTAATAAATTTCGTCATTACATCATTGAGTATGAAGTTTTTGTACATACCGACCATTTTGCTATTAGATTTTTGGTGAACAAACCAGTTCCTACCGGAAGGATCACACGATGGCTTTTGTTACTTCAAGAATTTAACATCACTATAGTTGATCAGCCAAGAAAAGAAAATGTAGTTGTAGATTTTCTTTCTCGGATCCCTCAAGACAGTACTGACATTCCAGTGAATGATAATTTCCCCGACGAACATATATTTGCAGTAGCTGTTAAGACCCCTTGGTTTGTAGATACGGCAAATTATTTAGCTACAAGGAGACTACCAACTCATTTGTCTTCACCACAAAAGAAAAGAATTGTCCAGCAGAATGCTTATTACTCTTGAGTAGGAAGTGATCTTTTCTATACAAGTCCTGATATGATCATTAGGAGATGTGTTCGGGAAGATGAGATTCCCAATATCCTTCAAGCCTGTCATGATGGGCCATGTGGAGGACACTTCTCTGATAAGAGAACCACATATAAAGTTTTACAATCAGGATATTACTGGCCAACACTGTTTAAAGATGCAACAAAATATGTAAGAAGTTGTGATAGTTGTCAGAGGATGGAGAGACCTACCGTAGCAGACGAGATTCCCTTACGACCGCAGGTTGTGATTGAACCATTTGATAAATGGGCTCTTGATTTTGGAGGACCAATTTCCCCAATGTCTAGGAAGAAGAAGCACATCTTGGTTTGTACAGATTTTGTGACCAWGTGGGTAGAGGCAAAATCCTTATATCAAGCAACTGAGAAATCARTGGTTGAATTTATTTATGAAGATATCTTTACCYGCTTTGGTGTTCCACAAGAGATTTTTACTGATCAAGGTGCTCAATTCACCTCTAAACTGATGAAGGAGATCACARATAAATATGGGATAAAACACCGTAAGTCTTCCCCATACCATCCACAAGCCAATGGGTAGGTGGAATCCACGAATAAAGTTTTAGAAGCTATTCTGACCAAGACAATACATTTACATCACAAAGATTGGGCGAATAGACTTCCAGAGGTTTTATGGGCATATAGGACCATGTGGAGAAATACCACTGGTCATACCCCTTATGAATTGGTATATGGAAAGCAAATTCTCCTTCCCATAGAATTTCATATTCATACCTTCCGCATAGCAGCAAAATTGGGCTTAAATTTGGATGAGGCACAAAAACAAAGAGTTATGCAATTAAATGAATTGGGAGAAATTAGGCAAGATGCTCTTCAAAGAACTATCCTCATACAAAATCAACGTAGCAAATGGCATGATAAATACATTAAGAAGAAACATTTTCAACCAGGAGATTGGGMATTGCTATTTCATTCCAAATATAAAACTTTTAAAGGAAAACTCATGACACGATGGCTGGGACCTTATGAAGTGGAAACCATTTTTGATAATGGATTTGTTAGAATCAAGACCATAGATGATTCTCAAAATTCCTTTGTAGTAAATGGACATCAATTAAAAGAATACCACAAACCCTTGTCGAGAGATAATTTTCTACAGGAAATATCTAAACAACCAAAAATAAAGATAGTAGGAGAAGAGTCTTCTCCTCCTGCTGATCCTTGATCATTCTTTTTATTTCAGAATGTTGTAAATAATAAAAAAAAAACAAAGAAAATATATAATAAATAAAAATAAAAATAAATTTAGTTTTTGGATATGTTGACATATTGTTTTCAGTTTTACAAGGTTTTTGAAGCAAGTACATAATTGAATTTCATCACTTTTTCACAACAGGTAAGAAGGTAAGGTCATTTTATTTTGTGAAAAAATTTACTGTCTTGTTTTAAAATTAATAAATTTGAGCTTGTTTGCTCCCTTTGAATTGCTCATTAAAGTATGAAAGGGGCATTTATCAGGGATAGGATTATTCTTTACTAGGCCTGATAGATTATGATGGGAAAGAAACCCCCCTAGAGTTTTCTTTTATTGTTTTCTCAGACTCTCAAAACATGAGAAAACAATGAGCATATACTAACTTGGGCTCGCAAAATCCACAAGTAAGTACTGTTCCACCAAAATCATTTTCTGCAAAATTTCTATTTGCACTCGCGTTGGATGATGTGGGATACATTAAGGTCCACCTTCCAACAAGTCTCACTCCATCGACATCAACACCTTATCTGGAAGTTGAGATTAGAGATTATTTAGTACCCTAGTATCTGCATGCCTTAATGGCAGATTTCCTTGCTAACAACCATGGGAATACCTCAATGTCTCTTGGTTGATAGATCCTATAGGTGACTCGACACCAAGATCTTTATTCATACCTGTTAGGATGTACTATAGGTACCTTGAGGCCCATTGACATCACTGGTGGGTCATCTCACATTGGTTAACGACATTCATTAATGGCCAGTAATCAAATGATTTCTTTTTGTGTTCGACTTCAGAACATTTATTCACACAAATAAGAATTGTAGCATGGGTTAAAGCTTTGAAGCTGTTGTAGAAGACATAATTTTGGTTGATTCCTTTCATGAATAAACAAGAGACAAGTTTAGGGATAGCCAACAGATAATTTGCTTCACAAACAGGAAATGTTTTATATCTTAGCAGGGTTCTGTTGCACTTGCTCAGCTACAATAGCTTCCAAGTACAGAGCTTGAAGCTCGATAGATGGCTTATTTTCTATCTTGTTCAAGATATCTTTACTACAGTTATTATTGGTTTAAGTTTCTTTGCAGATCCTAGTTTATTTTTTCAGTACCAGCCAGTACCAGACAGAATTAATCAGTCACAGTGGCTATCAGCAGCATAGACTATAGTTACAACTTTGGCATTCTCAAGATTCATAATTGGTTTCAAAATTTCTGCAGGAAGAAAACACAGCATAACAAGGAGTAAGTAATCGAGCTCAGGTAAACATAGTTTCATGTTAGTTTATTTTATTAAAATACATATTAAATAACTTGAACTATGACTGCCTCGATACTCCATGTCATTTCATCATTCCTATATTCTGTACTTAAATGCTGAGTTTGATTCAAGAATGAACTACATTATAATGGTTAAATTTGACATGACTCATGTGAAATTATATTTTAACAAAAGAAGTACGACCATCATCATTTCTTCACATGTTATTGATCCTCACGACACTTAAACGTATTTCCATAATTCCTTACACGACCTATTTCATACATAATAATCTACTCCTCTATTTCCGTTTTTTAATTTCCTTTGCTTACCTTTGAACCTTTCCTGTCATACTGAGTAGCATAATGGTGGCGAATTGCCATGAACCCGAGACTTATGCAGATTTGGAGGCTCTTCCTGAGTATGAAGCCACCAAACACATCTTTCAACAAGCATGATGGGAGCCATTCTTCAAGAAATTTGATGGGTATGATGATAATATTACACTTCAATTCGCGCGCACTTTCATGGTGGACGGGCTAAAGTGGGTGAGTTGGAATTTGAAGTCACAGAGAAGTTCATTGTTGAAGAAATACAGTTACCCAACACTGGTTAGAAATGGACGAAGGGACATCCAGTAGACAAAAAACTCTGTACGCAGCTCCTGCAACCCCAGTATCGAAAATTACAATGGTCAGAAGGCACCTCGAGGTCATGGTTGGAACTGAAATGAGCTCAATTGCTATCCATACTTCAAATCTACCTCACTTGTGAAGGTCATTACATGATTGTGTTTCCCTGCCATGCTCGACTCTTACTGCATTTCAAAGGTAACCATCTGGTGAACATCCCTTATTTTTTGTTGAAAACTTTGAAGAAAATGGCAGAACAAGTTCGCAAAGAAAAATATTTCAGGGGCAGTCTATTTCATTTTGGTCTTGTCAAAATTTTAGTTAAGTTCACGTTATCCCACAAACAGGAATCTTGGGATATGTTTTTTGTAAAAACCCTAGCTTCTAACAATTCTAAAGATAACATTATTGAGTCAATTGCTACACAGAAGAAGTCGAGTTCTAAGAAGAAAGTTGTTAAAACCCTAGCCAAAGTCTGTGATGATCCTGAGTATACACCATATTGTACAATTGAGGCCAATGATGAGAATCTCGGCACTGAACACTCGTTTGATGTCCATAGTTCTGATGGTGTGGAAACTAACCGTGAAAAAGTGGAAAATATTGTCCCTACAGATGTAAATGTCGAAACTCCGATTTCTTCTCCGAATGCTAAAAATATTATTGATGTGGAAGAACTCGAGGAGTTAATTGTCAAACCTAGAAGGAACCCTAAATGTAAATGCACACTTTCAGATATGGATAACTCCGTGCCTAGTTATCCATTACAGGAAAGAATGAAAAGTATGACTGATCATGAGAAGGCTCCAGAGTCTTCTGAGATGACATGGACTCTCTCTCAATTGATTAGAAAAGTTCGTGAGCTCAATCAGCAAGAGAATGTGCCCAAAGAAATTGTGCAGGACAAGCCAATTGGGATACCAATCAATACCCCTATTCAAGTATATGATGAGTTCACTCACGAATCCAGCCCAGCCAATACCCCTGATCAAGTACATGATGAGTTCACTCACGAATCCATCCCAGTCGATACCCCTGTTCAAGTACCTGATGATTTCACTCATGAATTCAGCCCTCAAACACAACAAGGTCGTTGTGAGACATTCGAATCTTATGGTGAAATATCTTCCAGTAGATCTTTGCGACCAATGGTTGTTAGATTGGAAAACAAAAACCACAGGTTAAAAGAAAATTTACATGAATATGCCATACTGGATCGGCATATAAAAATAGAAAATGAACTTATGAAGCTCAGGAAAGCTCACTTCTCGGCAAAGACCGAGCGATTAAAATGGAAAAATAGATCTCTTTTACAGAAGAATAAGAGATTGCAAAGGATTTCCAGGAAGCACATCACCATCAATCAAGTTCTTAAGAAGGAAATCAGAAACATAAAGAAGCATGAGATATTGCAAATGTTGGTTGCAACTGCTGCAACACTTTGATGAATCTTAATTTTTGACTTTTTGTTGCCCGAGGATAGGGAAATTATTCATCTTGGGGGAAGTCTCCAATATTGACCATATTTTTTCCTATATTATGTTAGATATACCCCTATTCCATATCTAGTATCATTCCTTTCTGTCCTTAACTTGATACATTTCACATCATTTTGCCCTAAATGGAGCTATTCAAGGTATTCATATGATTTAAGTTATTTCTAATGTATTTTGATACTTTAAACTGATATTGATACTAACATTACATGAGTTAGGTACTTGTTTCCTTGAAACAAATTTATCAGTACCAAGTACCGGCTTGCACTCAGTGGAGATGTCAAAGATTTGCACGATGTTACCAGACTGGAATGATAGTTCCGATTCATATGATCGATCGAGTTATAGTTCAGATTTCAAATCTCAAATTTAATCTCTAAAGAATAGAATGTGATGACTCAGTGCAGAATTATAGAACCGTTTGTTATGATGCTTATCTCTATTTTACAGCTCGCACTTCTTGACACTTCATGTTATGAAGCTGTGAACTCAGTTTTAACAAACTTTGAGTCATTTTCGGATCTAAGATTTGCTTAATTAAATGTACCTTTGTTCAAGACTATTTTTGGGGGATTCACGATTGTAGATGTGGGAGGATCTATATAAACTCAGATCTCTCTCAAGAAATGGATATGATGTTATGTTATGTTATGTGATATTGTTGATATACAATTTCTAAACTGTGCGTTATATCATCTTTGTTGTTGAATGACTTGAGTTAATTTTCGAATTGTGGAGTATGGGGAATGATACGGTTATGCATGGAGTAATTTGAGTTAGCTCTGGTTTCGTTTTAAAGCAATTGCACCTCTTGGTTGGGCCCGCCAACAGGTTCAATTCACTTTCTCTTTTCTATAGTATCGTTAGTTCATTCCTAGCTTTAGAATCTGTGTGTGAATTATTTTAACTTGAAACTGCTCTGTTAAATTCTGACTTAATCATTTTCGTTTAGTTCATTCTCAGTTTGATATTATCTCGTAGATCATTGAATGCTAGAATAAGTTACTTGCCAGTGTGGAATTTGATGAATAAACCGACTGTTAATTGAGCTCTCTCTTAAATTAGTTTAGATTTGCTCTGTTTTCAAGTTTCTAGTTTAATTATGATTTGAAGTTAGTTTGAACTTAGATTTACTCTGTTTTGTTAGGGTAGTTCACTTATGGTTTGGTTAAAGGAATCTTCTAATATTTGTAGGGTAAAGGAGGATGTTGATTAGTTTCACTCTTGTTAGATTTAGAATTACTTGGTATTTAGATTAAACAGAGGTTTTTTAAAAATGTTCTTTCCTGTATGATTAAGGTAGATGTTTTGATAATTAGGTGTTTAGTTAATGGTAGATAGCATTGAATGATTTCTTTGGATTAGGAATAGAAATGAATTAGATTAACTTAGAATTATTTCCATTTGATTGATTAGACAAGGTATGATCAGTTTTAAGATAATCATTAGGATTCAATTCATAAGAGTAAGTTTATGTTTTCTTCTTAGAATAACACTTAGGTAGAACTTAGAATCTTACCAACACATATAGTGTAGCATCTCTAAGTTTACTTACCCTGGTTTGACAATTTAGTGATTTCAGGTAATTAAAAATCTTTAATACCACAGCCTGACAAAGACCACCCCCCTTTTTTAGAGCCTCTAGAGGCCTAATACATGGCTACCCTCTCTCCTCCCTTTTTTATGTGATCATGGCATAATATCTCAACATAAGACTAGAATGGGAATGCACCAATGGAACAATCCCATGACTCAAAATAGCTCAAGGCATCAAGCAAATCAAGCATTAACAATTCGATGATGACACAATCCTCTTGAGTGGAGCTTCTAAAGTCATGGCAAGAAGAATCAAGCAGGCACTAGATATCTACCTCTTAGTCTCAGGACATCTCTTGAATAATACCAATAGTCAAATCTATGTGTGGAATGTTTCGACTCTTAACCCCTTAGGTATTGCTCAAATCCTAGGATTTTTTTATCTCAAATGAGTGGAAAACCTTTAAATACCTTGGTCTCCCTATGTGCTTAAAATCGTTGCCTGGAGAATACTGGCATCTTAATCTTCAAAAATTTAGAGAAAAAAATGGAGTCAATGGGGGTTGGTGGCTCCGAAATCCAATGGTAGGGTGGTTCTAATAAAATGGGTTCTATCCTCTCTTCCCTTTTCCAATTCTCTTCCTATTTTGGCATCAAGGGAGCTTTTGGTCATAACAACTCATTCACAGAATTTTGTAAGCAAGGGGAAAGTCCAATGCCAAAATTTTTCATCTAGTAAATTGGAATATAGTTTCCACTCCTAAAGATAGTGGGGGACTATAGTTTCCTCTCCTAAAGATAGTGGGGGACTTGGAATCAGAGACCCTGAAGTGACCAATCTAACTATGGGATTCAAGCTACTTTGGAGAATAATTTTGGGATGAAAGGAATGGAAGAAAATGGCCATAATAAAAAAATACAAGATGGGTGTCTAGAAAATATGTATGGATTCTATCCCAGACAATCAACATGGCTCACAAATATGGAAACAACTTGAAGCCTCAATCCCCTTCTTTAAAGAGAACCTAACACGGATGCACAGAAATGGAAAAATGATCAGGATCTGGCAAGATTTGATTTTGGGAATTGATCTCACATCTCGAGCAGAAGAGACCAACAATCTAAAAAGATGGACGACTTTAGAACACAAGCTCACTCTTTTCAATATTTATTCTTGGAATGAAGATGGAACCTGGAAGGCTTGGAGCTTGGGGGACACCCATGGCCACGTGTAGAACTAAGCCCAAGTCTTGATATCTCTTCTTAAAGGAGCATCCCCGATCTAGGTCAATATCGGTGGCCACCCACCTATGCCAACTGGCTCATTTTGGCAGTTTTGTTTCTAGTTTTCGAGTCCCAAACTTTCGGGGCCATTTTGAGGCCCTAAAAAACGTTTTTAGGGCCTGCCGCAGTTAGTCTATACTTTGATTCAATTTTGACGACAACATGTGTAGTTCTCATATAGACCTTTCCAACAGGATATCGTGTGCCTGAAACATAGATCATATGCCAAAGTTATTCCCCCAGGAAGTTGATACACCAAACTACCCAAAATGGGGTCCACTAAAATGGTGTGATTTCCACAAACGCCCCTGGAACAACACTGATGAATGTCACTCAAAACAGTCATTGGTGGTTGAGATCAAAGACAAGGAGCCAAACCCTAATTCAAAATATGATTCAGAAAATAATGATAGAAGACATATCATCTACATAGACCCCACTTTTATTGTCGCGACCACATCAATTCAATCAAAAGAACCAACAGATCCTGAAGAGGGGGAGTTCTTTTTTCATTCACAGATGTGGGTGAAGGGGACCCCGCTGCATTTTATTGTTGATAGCGGAAGCCAAAAGAACCTCATATCAACATAGGTCTTCAAACGCCTAGGATTGTCGACAACACCACACCCACATCCATACAACATCGGGTGGCTTTTCCAAGGATGAGATCTTCATGTCAGCCAGTAGTGTCGATTGTCATATGACATAATGCCCTTCAAGGATGAGGTATTATGTGATGTTTCCCCGTTGGATATCTGTGATGTTCTCTTAGGCCAGCCATATATGTGGAACTGCCATGTTGTCTATGAGTCTCGACCCCGTAGTGTCATTGTTACTCTGGGGGGTCATATCTATAGGATACCAGAGGTTGTTACAACTATTGTCCCACCTAAACAATGACGCAAGTTAGTATCTCATACTACAAAATTCAACTTCTTCACAATCTATTTGAATGGTGAACAGAAGGATACTGCAACCACTATAGATTCGACCCAAGCACCTTTTATCCAACAGAAGCAGGTTGATAAGACGAAAACAAAGCAAAAAGATTCCTTCTGCACACAGTCATCTAATGTAGTCCGACTGGTTGAAAAATTCAAGCCCACCAACAACAGGTTTGTGACAGCCTTCCACAAACCGAGCAGTGTGACATCTCCAGCAAGGCAAGCAACTCACCAGCATTCACATTCAACAATAGCTTTCCCCTCTCCCTAGGAACTCAACACAATGGAGACCATTTCTTCTTAAGGAGGGAGGATTGATCTAGGTGGATACCGTTGGCCACCCACCTATTCCAATTGGCTCATTTTGGTAGTTTCAGTTTGGCAGTTTTGTTTCTAGTTTTCGAGTCCCAAACTTACGGGGCCGTTTTGAGGCCCTAAAAGACGTTTTTAGGGACCACCACAGTCAAACTGTAGACAAAGTCAATTCCAACAACAACATGTGTAGTTCTCGGATAGACCTTTCCAACAGGCTATCGTGCGCCTAAAACATAGATCGTATGCCAAAGTTACGTCCCCGGGAAGTTGATACACCAAACTACCCAAAATGGGGTCCACAAAACTGTTGGCTTTTCATCTTCTGGGCATAGGGTTTTGGATTTTCATTATGTTAAAAATTCCTTTAGAGCCTCATTGTAATCCATATTCTTACGGATGCGAGTAGCCGTCACATCTCTTCTTAGAGATAAGCTTCCACCATTCTAGCGAGTCTTTCACTCTGTATTTTACAGTCATTGTAGATTTTCGCCATTAATAGAAAATTGTGTATTACTGTATCTCTGTGTTTATGGTTGCATCTCTAATGCCTTTCTATTATATTATTGGATATCTGAGATATCTTCGCACATTTCTTTATTATATCTCCACTCTAATTTCATGTAAAAAAATAATCTGGATCAATCCTCTTTACTTGGATACCTCCAGGATAGTCGAGGATGGGGAGTAGATGGGTACTCAGTAAAAGAAGGATACAAAACTCTCATTTCCACTTCAAGTACCCTACTCTTTTTAGCCAAATGGAAAAACATATGGATTTTGGATTCTCTACCCAAAATAAACATCTTCATTTGGTCCCTAGCTCATGGGAAAATATTAACGATAGAAAACTTGATGAAACGGGGTTTCCATGGACCTTTCACATGTGCTCTTTGTTAAAGGAACCATGACACAATTCAAAACCTCTTTTGGGAATTTCCCTTCTCTATAATAGTCTGGGATTCTGTCTACAAAGAACTAAGCCATCAGATAAGGTGGCCCTCATATTTAAATCCTTTCTTGGGACATTGGGAAAGATATTACCAAGGCACCTTCCATGGAAAACTAATCTTCAAAAGACTGTGGAAATCCCTTCCCAAATATGTATGCTGGAAGTTCTGGCTTGCAAGGAATAGACTAATTATATAGGGAAAAAACTCTCAAACCTAAAGTGTTGCTTGTAAAGACAAAACACAACTGATAGAGGTTATGAACACTAAAACCCTGAGCATCGAAGATCTGATCAATTGGAACAACTATGAGAAGGATTGGTTCACGAGTTTCAATCTTCACTCCACCCAGAGTTCTCATTCCCTTCAATGATCGTGCTAGAAGCTTCATTCTTCCCTCAACATAGAATATTGGATCCAAGGACAATTAGAACACACGTTGTGCTTTGATGGAGATTCAAAGGGAAACCCAGGGGAGGTAGGTGCGGGGGGGGGGTAAGGGGGGTCTATTCGAACCCGGAGGAAAAATAATATTGAACTAATACTGGAATCTAGGGAAGGACACCAATAATAAAGCAGAGGCTTATTCCCTTCTAAAAGGTCATCAACTAGTAGATCAAAGACAAATTCAAAATCTGAATGTAGTACGAGATTCAAAGACTATCATAAGAATAATGATCCAGGGTTCCAAGACTGAAAACCTGAGTCTATAAAGGGTGTTAGAAAAATTTATCCTATCCACGAGGACTTTAAAAACCAAGTTCTTCCATGTCCTTATATGCAATAATGTGGAAGCAGAGAAAATGGCCAATTTGGCCATTGAGAAACCACCTAGAACTTTAGGCGTATGAGGAAAGATTACCCCCCCTAGTATAATGACCACTCATAAGACCATGAGCCACCACGCTAAGGGGGTGGGAGAGGGAACTTGGAGATCCAACACGAGACTCGATAGGTGGAGGCGACATATGGTAGGAGTAATGACACGATCTATTCAGCAGGGTTTAAATAGTGCTAACGAGAATTGGCACAAACACTTCATCATGGTGTGGGATGGTTTTATCGTCCATCCAAATGTGTTTGTGGGTAACATAATTTCAAAGCCTCTAAATCATATGGACTGAGCGTGCAACACTCATGAAGCAACGTGGAATCATTAGGATGATGACGAGATCTATCCTTGGATTGGGTCTATGAAAAGTCTAAGTACAACACTTCAGGTAGATTTTGAGACTTGCATGTTTGACATGAATTTTCCAGTGAGTGTTTCTTGGGGAGTTTTATCTTAGCTCTTTTGGGTAGTCTTTATATTGTGGGTCTCTCAAATTTCCCCTAATCCTGATCAATACTTTTCTCCCCTCTATTTCTCCTCTATGTCTATGTTGAATAATCTCGCTCGGAATTTCTCAACGCGGCTTCTTCTGGGAATTGCCTCTCCCCCTTCCAAGTCCATAAACTTTGTAGTCTCGTCAAACTACACTTGGAGCACCCTCCCTCACCTCTTGCAGAACTGCCTCCCCCTTAGCATCATAGACAACAGGAAGAAGGCACATAATGAGCCAAGGGCCATGAACTTGCAGGATTTATTTGCAGGTCAAGAACAAAAGGACCTAGAGAAAGATTATGCAGGGTTCCAAAGGTTGAGAATTCACATGGGAGAAATCATCTCCACATTGACCTTCGAGCTTGAAACTCTCTCTCATCACATGCAACTAATTGAAATATTGCAGGATGAAATCTTTAGCCAACACAACCAAATCAAGGACCGGTGAAACCAAATGGAGATCATGCAAGGTCGTATGGATCAGATGGAAATAAACCATCAACAACCCAACACCCCAGACATCACCCAGGAAGCTTCGAGAAATCTAACTTCATCCATAGTGAATCAAGTCCGAGACCTCAACGAGCCAGCAATAGACCCAACTTGGGAGTAGCATGGACATTCGGAGGTAAAAAAGGAACTGGGTAGATGATTTTGTAATGTTCAAGTGTCATGTTTTGTTTTACGATATACATAAATGGAGTTTTCTATAGGTTGTATTGCTGGAAATACAACTGAAATTCTAAAGTTAGGAAAGTTGGCAACACAATGGATACAATTTTTGTTACAACAATTACAATCTTCAAAGAATCTATATGTTGAAGGTATTTCATGGCCATTTTTTGTACTTTAGTGGATTTATCCATACCTTTTTAATATAAATTTCCCCAGTTCTTGTTAAAAAAAAAAAATAGTTTGGGAATTAACCATTTTTTATAATTTCCCATGCTAAACAAATCATTGTTTTTAGTTATAGAAAGAAGTTAAGTTTGTTTTGAAATATTTTTATATAAGAGGGAAAGAAAGATGATAGTGGGATTCAGTTTTTGAGATAAGAATGAAACTTATGCACTATTGTAGAAGTCTTCTCTTTGAAATTTATACTGGATCAATTTTGTCTTTGAAGATTAATACAAGCATCAGTATTCAACACTATTACTGATATCTGAGTGTTTATCTTTTAAATCAAAGTTTTATCTAAATGATGTGTTACTGGAACTACAATTGATTTAATTGATTACTATTAATGAATTAGATTGATTCTTTTTAGTTTTACACATTATTTCAGTGTTATTCTGTATATGAATATTGTTTTGATTAATAATCTGTGTTAATTACTTAGGCATATTTATTAATTCATACACAGTTTTTATTGTTGGATTACTGAGAGGGGGGGTGAATGAGTAATAGAGAAATTCAATCCTTTTTAACCACAATATGCAAGTGTTATATCAATGTAGAATTATCATCCAACAGTTCCAGAGTAAATAAACAATGAACAAATGAGCAATCATACACATGCACAATACACTAGTGTTTTTACGTGGAAACCCGTAGCGGGAGAAAACCACGAAATGATTTTTCTTATATGTCTTTAAGAATTACATTCATTGGAAGCACCAAATTCCTTTGTTTTCCAGCTACAACTGGAAGGAGGCTCCAACCCCATAATTTCTCAGGCTACAACCTGAGGGAAGCTCCAACTCCCCAATTCTATAGCTACAACCAGAAGGAGGCTACAACCCCCTATGTTCTCTGGCTACAACTGAAAGGTGGCTACAACCACTTGTCCTTGACCTGTCCAACTTCCCTGATGTAGAAGTAGAATGATGGAACCACTGTCACACTATGAATGTGAGATATATTGTTGTGAACTTGAACCAATCAACCTGCACCAAACAACATGTACCAATAACCTGAACCATTCATAAACCATGCATCAACCTATACCTCAACCTGTAATCAACATGTACCATAAACAAGTGCATCCAACCATGTACCAAGTATGTACCAATCATGTATCAACTACTCATCAACTATGACTCATCAAGATGTACCAACATCATCAACTATACACCTCATGCCAACTCATCAAATATGTGTCTCAACCATGTACCCAACATGTACTTCAACCAAAATCCCTCATCAATTTCATCATCAAAATATGATTTGTAACTCTGTAATAGACCTTAGAAAGCATCATCAAAATAATTTTTCCTCCCTTGAATTTTGGCCTTCTTTACTTCACCTTCCCTCTGAAATTCGGCTTAGATATGATTTGGTTACCTCAGTCACCTATATATATTCAATATTCTTAAGTGTGATTAAAATGAGAGAGTCTTTCCTCTTATTTATACTTTCATGTATCTTCCTCAAGGGGTACCTTTTAACCATCTTAACCTACTTTCCTTATTTTAGGGTTAACGCACTTCTAATTTCTCCATTAACTTTAATATTTAAATAATTTATTTTGTATTCACTTTGAATTATAGTACACTCATCACTTCACTTTATTATTTACCTTCTAAAATCTCTTAACCCACTTTGACTACTTTGACCTTTTGGGGCTTCTAGATGACTCATGGGGGTTCTCCAACTTCACATGGCCATAACTCTCTAACCATGAGGAGTTATGTGAGGTTCCAGATACCACTGGAAATGGAATGACATGTACTATCCATCTAGAATATCATTGCCTGCAAATATACCAAAACTCATACCATTGTCCATCAAACAAACTTTGGTCCATTACCCAAACCTGGGTTCTCCAACTTCACATGACCATAACTCTCTAACCAAGAGGAGTTATGTGATGTTCCACATACCACTGGAAATGGCATGACATGTACTAACCATATAGATAGTTGTACCTTCAAATATATTAAAACTAATACCATTATACATCAAACAAACTTGGGTCCATTACCCAAACCTTTGTGCTACCGAAATTCACTACCATACTTTCTCCAAGGGTTGACATCAATCTACAATATCACTCTCCAATGGTTGACATCAATGAAAACCAACAATCCGTACCAATTGTCCATCAAACTAAGCTAACTATCTGACAATATCCCCTTTTGGCATTGATGGCAACACCAACATTGATGGAAACACTTAGTCATGATAACATTCATTCTTATACTCCTCATCAATGTTTCTATCTCTCCCCATTTGACATCAATGGCAAAGGGTATCTCCCTTTGGGGATTCTCACCCTGACTGAACTCTCCTTGGGATGATCCCCCTGTCTACATGACTATGTGCTCTCTGTCCAAGCATTTATATCCTGCATCTGATAAATCTCTCCCCCTTTTTCATCAATGGAAAAGGTATCTTTCCATTCAGGGCTGCTTCCCCTAACTAAATTGTACTTGGGGATACTCCCCTTGACTAAACTCTTCCTGAAACTGATCCCCCAACCTGAACTATCCTCTTTATGGTGCTTCCTCATGTAAATCTAAGACATATAAGATAATCATTCAAAAGCATTCATTTTGGAGTATAAATTACTCTGAGTTTCTGGTGAAAATACTCAAAGGATTCCCTTGGAAGCATTTTTGTAAAGATGCCTGCCACTTGTTCTTTTGTGCCCACATATTCAACTTCGATGTTCTTCTTCGCAACCCATTCTTGTAGAAAGTGATAATTTATTGGAATGTGCTTCTTCTTGGAGTGCATCACCGGGTTCTTTGAGATACTGATGGTGCTTGTATTATCACAATAGATTGGAATGGGCTCATCATACTCAACCTGTATATCTGTCAAAGTTTGTTTCATCCATAGAATCTAAGTACAACTTCTTGATGCTGCAATATACTCTGCTTTGGCTGTAGATAAATATATTCATGATTGTTTCTTGCTTAGCCAATATAATAAACACTCACCTAAGTAGAACGTTGCTCCACTAGTGCTTCGTCATCCATCAATGAAACCTACCCAATCTACATCTGTGGAGGAAATAAGTGATAGATCATTTCCCTTTGGATACCATAATCCAAACTCTTTTGTTCCTTTGAGATATTTGAAAATCCTCTTTACTACTAAGACATGTGATTCCTTTGGTGCTGCTTGAAATCGTGCCACCTGTCCAACTTCCTGCATTACATCTAGTCTAGATGTTTTCACATATAGTAAGATACCAATCATTGACCTATATTGCCTCTGATCTGGAGACTTTGAATCATCATCTTTTCTCAACTTGCAACTGGTTTGCATAGGAGTGGTAATTGGTTTGCAATCTTCCATTCTGAACCTCTTTAGCATTTCTATGATATAATTAGTTTGAGAAATAAAAATCCTTTGTTTTCTTTGACATATCTGAAGACCCAGAAAGAAGGATATTTCTCCAAGTAATGACATTTCAAATTCATTATGCATATACTTTGCAAATTTCTAGCTTAACCCATCATTAGTACTTCCAAAAAAAATATCATCAACATAAATGTCAATTAATAAAATACTACCTTGAGTTACCTTGATGTCGAGGTTGTTGTCTGTGCTTGCTTTCCATAGTTCGTAGGGAGTTTTGTCAATTTTGTTTCTGAGCATTACTTTGTTTTGAATGTGAGTTATTGTATGCACTGCATGTGTCCAAAACATATCTGTCAATTTTGAATCCATAACATTGTTCGAGCCATTTATTGTGTAATTATCATCCATTATGATAATGTTCCTTTGTCTCTGAACCACTCTTTGAACCAATCTATGAATCCATGTTGTCGTCCATACTGTCCAAGACTCTACTTGTGCAACTGTCCATAATGTTGACCCATTTATCACTACACTATCATGAAGCCTTGATTAATCCATCAAATTGTATTTCTGCTAACTGAATGCTCTGTATTTGTCTTCTCAAAATCTGCAAGTTGCTCGAAGGATGGTTCTTTGGTCTATCACAGCTATCTCATAGACTCCCCCTGTCTAATATTCATATTACCTGGGAGTCTCTAAGCTAGATGGCTCAGAACAATTCCTTCTCTGATGTGTATAGATCATCATCTTCATTGGTATATTCACCATCATCTTCATTGGTAGATTCATCATCTCCTTGAGCTCTGGCTTATTTATTTCTGTCTGTGGGTTCATGTTTCACTACAATACCTGAAAGTAAAATCTCTTGAACC